>JAMZAV010005623.1:0-43955 GCA_024449915.1 Sweltsa coloradensis
GCCGTCGCGTCTGTATCGGTAGGTACCCGAACATTTGCATTTAAGTTTGATAATTATATTCGTATAAATAATAGTTTTTTAAAGTTTAGTTGGTACACGGGGACGGGCGCGTCAACTGTAAGGTCATAATGCGCCTCTCTAGCCTATGATAGGCTAGGTAGGCGGAGGCCTAAGGTAGGGGGAAGAAAAGTAATGTAACCGGGTACTCAACACATGGCTCACTCACTCGTTTAACAACGACTTTGGCGTTTCCCTAGTTTAGACGAACTTGAACTTTTCAAAATTTTACGTTTTAAAAGAACTTGAACTTTTTAAAAGTTCATTATTTGAGCTGTGAACTGAACTTTTAGAAAGTTCATTTTAAAAAAGAACTGACCCAACACTGAGCACCCGGTATCATTCCTCATACTGGGCTAGATTCAGCCTTAGGTATAGGGGAGGAAAGGGGATGTTCCCGGGTACTCAACACTCGGCTCACTCACTCACTCGTTTATCAACGACTTTGGCGTTTCCCTAGTTAATTAAACGAGGGAGCGGAGCGACTGAGTGTCTCCATTCAACTCAAACGGCTGTCATTCTGTGATTCTGTGTGTCTGTACGTCGAAAATCAGCCGAACCGCTGAACAGATTGCGCTGAAATTTTAAACAGACATCCGGTACGAGTTTACTAAGAACTGTTAACAAAATCAGCTTGATCCATTGCGATTTAAGCCTACAATAAATAAAAATGGGATTTTTAATTGAACGAGTGAGCGTAGCGAACGTAGTGATTTCCATTCGACTTAAACGGCCCTTATTGTTTTTCTGCGTGCGTGCGTGTGTGTGTGTGTGTGTGTGTGTACGTTGAAAATCAGCCGAATCGCTGAACAGATTGCGCTGAAATTTTAAACAGACATCCGGTACGAGTTTATTGAGAACTGCTAACAAAATCAGCAAGATTCATGGCGATTTAAACCTACAAGAAATAATAAACTAAAAAATAGACTTTCCAATGTTTAGAAATTATTTTAACGACAATGTCTTAGATTTTGAAAAGATATTTTTTGTTTGTTATTCGCCTGGCCGTGAAATGCCGTGCCCCTGCAAGGTCTGTCGAAATATTGCACGTCAAGGTACCCCCAAATTTCGCTCGTAGATTGAGTAAACCTTGCAATATTTTCACGTATTTCGTACTGGCTATGTGTTACCATAGTAGGCCCTATTGCCACATGATGGACTACACAGCGTTATATGCATTTCAAAACATGTTTAATTATTTTTGAAATACAATCAAGAAATTACAAAATCTTTCCCGACCAGGGGATTGAACCCACTTCTTTCACATCTCGGCTACAAGGGCGCCTTAGCCAACTAGACTAGGGAAACGCCAAAGTCGTAGTTAGACGAGTGAGTGAGCCATGTGTGTGAGTACCCGGGAACATTTGCATTTAAGTTTGATTATATTCGTATAAATAATAGTTTTTTTTAAAGTTTAGTTGGTATACGGGGACGGGCGCGTCAACTGTAAGGTCATAATGCGCCTCTCTAAGCCTATGATAGGCTAGGTAGGCCTAAGGTAGGGGGAAGAAAAGAAATATAATCGGGTACTCAACACATGGCTCACTCACATCGTTTAACAACGACTTTGGCGTTTCCCTAGTAATATCAATGGCATTTGTTTCGTAGCAGTTAGCGGGACGAGGTTGACACGGCCCGCATGGCCTAGTGGTAACAATTTAGCCTACCGCACGGATGGATGGGGTTCGATACCAGTCAGTTCTAACTTTTTCATATTTTTACACCCACATATTATTTTTGAGGGGTGTTAAATGGGAAATAAAAATTAGGTGATTTTGTTTTTATCTTGGAAATTTGTTAATGTTTCACGCTAATACGTTTTGAATACGATTCGCATTTTGAATGTTCAATTTAAATAATTATTGTGGCAACGAGTGAGTTCCTGTAAGGTGACCGACGGTCCGTTTTGAAGCCCAAAACACTTGGCTAACTCACTCGTTTAAAAAACGACTTTGGGGTTTCCCTAGTAATATTGTGTTTTCGGGGAAAGTTCAAGGGGATCTTTTCCCGGGGCCCAGCCGCCCCCCAACCCTGTCATCATCATTCCACGAGCTTTGATGTGTCATGCGCAAAGAAGCCGACCGCCTGGTAGAACGAGCAGCGAGTTCTGTCCACTGTGCAGTCTCCCTCTCCATTCAGTGGCGGTGAAGCCGGATGCGAAGATTCTAAACGGTCTAAACGTTTTCTTTTGCTACTGGGAGTGTTCGTCTTTTTTCAAGACAATTTAAATGAAAAACCGCGGGGGCGGTTATAAATGTTCTATTACAGGAGATTTAAAACGCCCGATTTTTTTATCCTAACATAGATTAAATTCTAATTGTGGGGGGGGTCGATCCGTTCCTATCCCTTTTGGGTTTTATAAAAGTGAAGTGAAAAAATATGCGTGTTTCCATGGGATAAAAATTACACGTACAGGTGGGGCCCCTTCTTGAAGCGAAAAAATAACCAACTGAACCTATTTTTAATTAGTTGTTTCATCTTTAAAGGTAATGTAGGTAAACCCAAAAACACAAAAATAAAACAAATCACCTCTCCCCCCCCCCCCCCCCCCCACCCCCCACCAAAAAAAACAAACTGGGTCGGGAATATTAAAATTTCTTCCCCCATTTCAAAAGCTTTTCCCCCAACCACATAAGAATACTTCACCAAAAATTTAATTTAATATTGCAAAAGTTAGAGTGGGGTTTAAAAACAACAACATTTCGACGAAGCTACTGCGGGGGGCTAGATCACCTAACTGTAACTGATGAAGTTACTGGCCCTAGCCTAAGCTTATCTAATCCTAAGGGGGAAGGGGGGAATGTTTCCCCGATGATCTATGGTTTGGCTTACACTACCTCAGGAAATTTCTGTAGCAAACTGTGCGTTTAGAGCAGTGCGGGTGCTGCATATTAAAAAACCAATAATTATCTTTTTTCAAGAAAATTCGTATTTAAAGGGGCTCGGTAAATTTTGACAGGGTTTAAATCTGGGCGTTCGCACCGTTTTGATTGCATTGCTTTAGAACGTCATCGAAATTTAATGATTTTCATAAAAAGGATATATTATATAATATTTGGGAGACGTAGCGAGCGTAGCGACGTAGCGAGGGGGGGAAAAGATTCCTTTACTACCTGGGAAAAAAACCGGGAAAAGTTTTTTTTTTTTTTTTTTTTTTTTTTTGTATTATTTTTGTTGTTAGCACGATTCGGTAAACCGAAAATCCATTGCAATGAAATTTATGGGACCTTCAAAAATTCTAAACGAAGAACTGCCACGTTTTTGAGACAATGAAAAATTTTTCTGATGAAAATCGCAATTTTACGTTTTTTTCGTTTTTTTAAAAATTTCTTCGACTTATAAACCTACGCTTTGTCGGATTTAATGATTTTTTCCAAAAAACCTTAAATTTTTTGAATTTATACCATTGAAATTTGGCGCGATAAAAAATTATTCTCAAAAAATCAAAATTTTACGGTTTTTTTTTTTTAAACAATTCTTTGATTTAAAACCTACATGCTTTATCCGATTGTAATGTTTTTTTCACAGAACTTAATTTTATGAATTAAATATTCGTATAAAATTTTGAGCCCACGAAAAATTATTTCTTTGAAAAAAAAATTTACGATTTTTTTCTTTTTAACGACGTTTAAATTTAAAAAAAATTAAAAAAAAGGTTTTTTTTTTATTTAATTTAAATTAAATTTTTTAAAAAAATCTTAAAATTAAGTAATGTTTTTTTTCACGAAAAAACAAAAAACCCCATAAATCTTGGAAACCCAAATGCCCCAATTACGCTTAACCCGCTTTATTTTCTGTAATTAAATAAGACCGGGCCCCCTTAATTACGCTCTCCAACAACGCGGGGGGGATTTAAAGCGTTTTCCCTAGTTAAAAAAAACCCGACTTTATTTTAAAACAATTTCAACCCATTTTTTCTTGTTGGATGAGCGTAGCGAGTGAAGCGAAGACTTCATTTCACTGACCCCCAAAAAATTTTGTCGGGTGTTTTTTTTTGTTTGTTTTTTTTTTTTTTTTTTTTGTTTGTTTTTTAAATCTCTCCCCGGCAAACGGCATATCCGGTCCTGATGAAAATTTTACAGGACCTTCGAAATTCTGAACTTTCAGGGGTATTGTTTTTGGGTACAATCGAAAAATATTTCTCATGAATATGTACTTTTTCGATTTTTTTTTGATTTTTTTTGCGATATTTTCGTCCCCATTTGGGCCCAAATTTGACCCAAAAGGGTGGGGGTAAACTTTTATATTATACATGGACATTAAGTTATGGGGATGTAGTCCTTTTGAAAGAAAAAATTGAAAAAATTTGCCGAATCTATAGAAAAAAAAGCTTTTAATGTAAATTTTTTTTTTTTTTTTAGCTATTTTCGTGCCATTTGGGCCAATTTGACCAAAAGGGTGGGGCTACAACGTTCATTTATACAGGACTTAAGGTTATGGGGAGTGACCCCCTTTAAAAAAAAAGTTGAAAAATAGCCAAAATCCCTAGAAATAAAGCTTTTAAAATAAGTTTTTACGGTAAATAAATCAAATTTACAAAAAAAACAAAAGAACTTTACAACAATCACCTACAAACGTAGGCAACAAACAAAGAAAAATTGCAAAAATAAAGAATTCCCGCAAACTAAAAAAATTTAAAACGCTCATCCCTCAAAAGCGGGGGGACTTTAGCTTTTTAGTAAAAAAATAAACATATTTATAGGCTACTTTTTAGAAAAGTATGGTTTAGGATGGTGGGGCCTCTCGCACCGGCGCATTTCTTTTCCTGGGATGCGAGGCCCACTTTTAGTAAAAGGGCGTAGCGCAAAACGCATGTGGGTTGGGCTTGACATTTTTCCCCAAAAAAAGATATCCTTTTTCTCCAAAGACCAAGGGTGCGCGGTCAAATTTTTATAAAAGGGGGCGTAACCGTCAAAACTGGCATGTGCGACTGGGCTTTTCATTTGTCCCATATCGTGAAACCGAAGATAGGGCCTATCACTTTTCTTTCTCCAAGGGTGCGAAGCCTACTTTTTAGAAAAGAAGAAAAAAGAGAAGAAAAGAAAGAAAAGAAAAACCGTCAAAACTGACATGTAGGGTTGGGGGTTTTCATTTTTCTTGTCCCAAAAGTAAAGCGAAAATAGAACTTTTTCCCTCCTAGGGATGCGGAAACCACTTTTTTGAAAAGGGGGCGTAACCCTCAAAATGACATGAGTGACATGTGAGGTAAAACTTGTCACTTTTCCTTATCGTGAAAAGCCGAAAATGTACTTTTTTCTTTTTTAGGGATGCGAGGTGCTTGTTAGAAAAAGGGGGGGTAACCAAAAAAATGAAATGTGGGTAGGCTTGTTTATTGTCCCATATCGCGAAAACCCAAGATAGCACTTTTCTTTTCTTTTGGAATACAGGGCCTATTTTTTAGAAAAGGGGCGTAACCTCCAAACGACATGTGAGGTAGGCTTTTTTTCATTTTTCCCATATATCGTGAAACAGAAAATAGATTTTCTCCCTCCTAGAATGCGGAGAGCAATCCAAGCCCATCCAATCACAAAAAAGAAATTAATTTTTTTTAAATTTTCTTTGTGATATAAAAGGGTTCGTTTGGGGATGTATTGTCAAGTCGGCACATCTTTTGGTTTTTGGGGCTGTATGAAAAAAAACAAAGAAATAGGTAGCGTGGTCTTGAATCGTGATGAAATTTTGTGAAGGGGGGGGGGCATTGGAAACATTGTGCATAACACCCTAGTTTTGAAAGGGAAAGACACAAAGACTTGGCCGAGTTCCAAAAAAAACCCCCTAGTAGTAGAACTAAAACAGGTCCCCAAATTCGTACCCCAGTGGTGGTCAAGCCTTTATAGGGAGTCACGGGTTCGAATCCCCCCACCCCCCCCCCCCCGGCAATATGATTTAAAAATTTTTTTTTTTTTTTTTGTGTGGCTCGTTTGGGCTTGTTGGGGTCGTTGGTCTTGTGTTAGCGTATCTCTTCCAAGCAGAAGTCCCGGGGTTTGATTCCCGCCCCAAATCAGAAGTTTTTTTAACTTTATTTTGGGCTTTTAGTCCCTCAGTTCTGTTTTGGAGTTGTAAAAGGTGACTTTTAGCCGTCCTAGCAAAGAAGCTATAAATTTTAGAGTTGTTCTGAACGGCCTTGGATTCTGGCGTTGATTTGCAGGGTTTTGCACGTCCATACCCCTGATGGAATTTTCCTATTACAAATTGATCTTTTTTTGGTTATCGCCCCCTCGTCGTTGCTCGGGCCTGCAGGGGTTTGGGTTGGTCGCTTTTATTTAAAGCCCCCACTGAAAAACATTTCTAACTGAGTGGGTAGACTCTAAATAAAATTTTTTTATTTTTTTATTTTTTTCCTGTGGATTTTAGAATTGGATTTCCCCTTTTACAAATCCAATATTAGTCTACCCAAAAACGCCTGAAGAGGGTCATTCATTTTAGGCCTACCCTGGGTGTACTACCACAAGAAATATAAAACAAAATTTAAAATATTTAAGAATGTTTTGAAAGATAAAAAAAGTTCTTTCCGTAGCCAGGATGACCCCCCCCCCCCCCCAATTACAAAAATCGAGCAAAATTTTCAATAGTTCTTAGAAAATGTTATCAAGTGAAGAATTGTCATTTATAAAACAATCAGATAATAACGAATGATTTTTATAACATGAATTATTCGCAAATGGGCTAATTTGTTTGGCCTATCAGACCTTTTGCAGGTGGTGGGTCTATTATTAGAAAACTGGTTTAGAACAACAAAACTGACCTGACACAAGACTGCCATGCAGTGTGACATACGGGGTGGGTGTTGCTCTCAGTACAGACCTACTTACTAACTTGACTACTGATGTACCTACAACACTTTTCCAATTGGTCACCATTTAGTGCCTGGCACTAAGTTCAAAGTATTATCACGTACCGACAGCTATAGCTAACTTGTAACGCGCTGTGATTCGGGAGGTCAAGGGTTCGATCACAACCATTTGCAATCCTGACTGAAAGTGTTTTCCCAGTTTCTTCCAGATGTCACTGCGAATGCTAGAGATTGAGTAGGCCTACCTACTCTTACACAGCGCTTCTGGGCATTCCCATCACAACCATCCTAACACCCTCACACCCAGTGTAGTCTTCCTAACCCTCTATAACCCAATCTAAACGACAACCTTATCAAAGGTCGTAACTCGTAATCCTTGCTAACCTACCCATACCCAACCAATGGTCCTAACCCTAAACATACTGGCCTCAAATAACAACCTTATCAAAGGCCCTAACCCTTTCTAACCTAACCAAAGAGCCTACAACCTAATCCAACTCAAGCAAAGAGCCCATCCCTTCCTAACCCCTACCCTTAGGCCCTACCTAACCAAAGGGCATAACCAAAACCCTAGAACATAGTAGGGTAGGCCTACATACACAGCATTATTCATGGACCTAACACCCCACATTCTACACTTAGAAACCTTCCAAAGAGCCTAAAAACCCATTCTAACCCAACCAAAGGGCCCACCCCCCCCTTTACCTCCCCTTTATCGAGCCAAAAAGGGCATAAACTCTATGGGCTAACCTAACCAAAGAAAGAAACGTTACACAGTATATACCCCAACTATAAGTCCTAAAACCCTTATTCTACCCTTAGAAAACCGTACCAAAGGGCTTAACAGTTCATAATAACCTCTAACCTAACCAAAGAATAAGCTGCAGGCGAGGCCTAACCCACACTAAACCCATTTTGGCTAGGTTTAAGGTAGGTAAGGATGGATTAGGCCATTTGGTAATTTGTTATCAAGTTGCCATTTCCATTGGGTTCTTAGGTTGGGATAGGGTACCGGGTGAAGGCCCCCGAACTCCTGTCCACAACTAGGGCCTACCCTTTTCCATCTACCCCTTATTATACGGGCCTATGTATATACGTAGGCCTTCGATCAAAAACTCACAGATTAAGTAGGTATCGTAATCTTTTTAAAAACAGGTAGCCTACCTTCAGAACACTGATAAAAGAGATATCAACGCGGGTTATGCGACGTAGAATAGGCTACGAGATTATGACCGGGGGGACACATTCCAACTTTTTCTATGAATGTTCACGTAGGTACGTTTTGGGCCCTAGGTCTAGCTCTGGCACTGTTTCACTCCCCCTATACCCAGCACACGCCCAAGCCCTTTAGGACAATCTTTTAATTTTTAATTTGATAGGCTATGTATAAGTAGCTACAAATATCTACAATAGGGCCTAAATACAAAGTAGGTGCTGTACTTACCTTCAATTCAAGGGTCGCATCCGTAGGCCTAGCGATGTCAGGCGGGTGTAGGGCCTACCCACCTTACCAGTAAATCCAAACGCAAATTACAATTTGTTTTTCACTTCATTTGGTCCAAAAAAACGATCACTGACTTCGAACTATGACTCATTTGAAAGTAAAAATTACCGATAAAAATTATTTACTCAGTCTTAACACTCGTTACGCGTTTTTACAGAGATATGATCACTTTAGTCGGACAGTCAACAGGTTGAAGCGACGGTTACAAATTTTCACAATCTACAAATATGGGAAGACCTAAGCGAGCGCTGGGGATTGGTCTAGGCATAACTGACACTCTAGACACGATGTAAACTCGCCTGTCATTGGCTAAATTTGATTTTTCTCAGCCAATAGAAAAAATTCGTTTCTTTTCCGCTATAACTCAACAACCGTAGTGTTTAAAATTTGAGAAAAAACAAAATTGTATGAAATATAGGCGTAATAATAAATACACAAATAAATAAATAAAAAATAAGGAAAAAAAGGAAAAAAATAAGAAATTAATTATTAATAAAAAAAAAAAAATAGATAGACCGATAGATAGATAGATAGATAAATAAATAAAAAAAATAAATAAATAAATAAATAAATAAAAAAATTTTCATTAATAAATAAATAAAAAAATAAAAAATAAATAATAAATTAAATTAAAAAAAGCTTATTACAGCTTTACCATTTGTGTACATGATTTATTTTATATAAATAGAAGAATAAAACCCACCTTCAGTTTTCCCGCTTTGTCCTATGATAATCAAAAAACCCCATTGGTACTACTGGATCCGTACTAAGGTTGGCACCTTCCACATCCCCCGGGCGGCCATCTTAATTAATGTTTTGATTCCTACTTTTGAGGAGGTTCTTATGTCAGAATTAATTTATTTTGTCTAGGCCTAGTTATTTGAATTTATAAAAAATGAGTGAAAATGAAATGGTTTACGGCAAAATTTGTCGTGGAATCAATTAAGGTTATGGCTGAAAGTACCGGGACCCATAATTTGCCAGATGAAGCAGCCAAAGAACTTGCAGATGACGTTACTTTCAGGTTTTAAAACAGATTTTTGCAGGTTAGTATTCCCTTTTGCGTGGGGTAGGCCTAGGGCCTAGCTAGCCTAGGCCTAGGCTAGCTAGCCTAGGCCTAGGCCCTAGGCCTATGAAGTCTCTGTGGACACAGAGGAACGTTAAAGAGTGATTGGCTTTGTGAGTTTATTAAACTTGAATTCCCTCCTAAGAAACGCCTAGGCCTAGGCCTAGGTCGTCTGCATTCTGTCCAAATGCAGCCAAAAGTCACGCTCAAACTCAAAGTAGGCTAGGCCTACCGATTTTAAAATTAAAAAATTTGTGTATTTAATATCCCAAAAATTTAATGCTTGCACGGTACTGTGTCGGCTAAGAATGGCCAACTTTTCACCCGCACTTCCACCGAGCCATACAAGCACTGTAAGTAACCTTTCAAAACCTTTAACGTCGCCTTTTAAACAAAAAAAACTTCAAAACCTTTAATGTCGCTATTTTAAACAAAAAACCTTCAAAACTTTAACACACACAACACAGTTGACAAGTGTTAAAAGTTGGCCATCCTTAACCGAAAACAGTGCCGCTTGCACCCAGTAACAGTAACGGCAAGTTATTCCCTTAGTGTATTTGGTACTTCTTCGGTTGGTAACCCCAACACATTTTTACTGCACAGCTAGCTAGGCCTACAACACCTTCAATATTGCTATTTTAAATATCTAGGAGTTTCAAAGCAAAGGTTAGATTATCTTTAATGGGAGGCTTTGCCCCAACCCCTTTCCGGGGCTTTGCCCTGTACCCAGAGAAGTTGGGGGCTAGGCCCTACCAACCAAAGGAGTGCCGTTTTATTTTAAAATCTATTGCAGACCCGGCCAATTGGCAAAAAAAGTCATGGAGATGGCAGCACTACAAAAACAACATGGCGGATCATTGCGGTATAAAGTGATCGCACTCCATCTCCACTCATGTTTTCGGGTGCAATTTGTCCAATACAAATAATAATCTGTAATGTCAGAAAAAACCCCAAGGTTAGGTGGGACGAAGTTATAAGGTTTTTAGGTGAGGCTACGGCCGTAGGCCTATAATTAAGGAGGGGGAAGGTGTTTAGGAAGCAAATCACATAGCCTAGCCTACTAGGGCCTAAACCTACGGTCCTATGCTGTGGGATTTAAAAGGGAGAAAAAAGACTGCTTTGAGACTTTTACACTTTGTTTACAAACCTAAAAATTTACGCCGCCTCACAAATTGGAAGTAGGCCTAAGTTAACAGTACGTGATGATTAGGCAGCTGCTTCTGGCCATTACTTGCTGTCACCTTGACATTGCCTAGACTAGGCCTACCTAGCCCTTAGTTCCTTCCTTTACCTATTTTGTCTATTCTATTCAGTAATACAATTCAATGATTGTTACGAGGTACATAGAGAACCTGATTAGTTACGATTTACATCACCTCACTTTAAGATCAGCTGCACCGATCTGAGAAGAAGTGGCGGGCAAGCTAAAACTGACTGCAGGAAACTTTGGGATGTTCCAAGACCAAAGAAGGATATATGTGCTACGTTTAAAGGAACGGCCGTTCCTGGTGAAGAAAAGAGTTTTAAGTGTACATTCTTGGCCTAGGGCCTAGGCTTACAAACTGTGTTTTTTTTTATATCTAGGGCCTAGGGCGACTATAGTCTAGGCCTAGGCCAGCCCTACGCCCATTTTGACAGCTCGCGGCTAGGCCTACCCTAAAGGCATCTCTGCAAGGGCCTAGGCATAAGCAATGGATTTATATTTCTTCATTGCCATTAACCTATTATTTTAAAATATTTTCTTGGTTTGTAAAGTATGAGCCACACACATAGGCCCTACATACTTTGTAATAGGCCTAGGCCCTACCCCCTATGCATAGGCTAGCCCTAGTAGTTTTCCCGATTTTCAATACGTGTGGCCCATCTCTTTCTAAGCCCTCAGGTCTTTAAGAAAAAAATGGGAAACACACAACTTTTCCCCTTACTGTTGATTTTGGAACGGAGCAGTAGCTATTACAAAACATTTGTATTTGCTATTTTAGAGACATAAAAACGAAAGTCAACGAGCCTTGTTTTTCTTATGGGATGATCGCCGCCAATTACAACCAATACCGCAATGCGTAGTACACGCGCCGCCGCCGCAGCGCTTCGATAGACTTTTTTTCGCGAATTCTCAAGATTTCATTAGGCCTCCGCCTAAGCCCATTGTGGTAGGTACTTCCGTAGGCCTACTTGGCGGGTCCCAACTTTTATACACTAACAGAAAGGATTTCGGGTGCGCTCTTTTCGAAAATATCCTAGAACTAGGCCTAGCGCGGCGCACTGTAGCCAGCGGAAAGTTCGGCTAACCTAACGAAAGTAGTTTTGTAGCGGAAAGAATTTCGGGTGTGTATGTTTTCATTGAAAAAAAAATGTTGGGACCCGCCAAGAACAGAAGTGCCCCTATTGTATTGTAATCCAAGCTAGGGGCTACCATAAATTCAAAACTTGGTCTTCAGTGGGCCTAACTTGTAGGCCTACAATATTCTCTTATTGTTCTTTAGGATGCTGCAAAGTTCATGCACCATGCTAAACGCCAAAAGTTGACAAATCTGGATGTTGACCATGCTCTGAAGGTTAAAAACATTGAGGTAAGTTCAATTTTTTTATTTTTTATCTCAAGAGAGAAGTCATGTTTGGGCTAGGGCCTAGGCCTTTCCTAGATGCCATTTCTTAAGTTTCACTAGGTTCGTTTTTTGTCCTGCACTGCCGTCGTTGGTGCCAGATGTAGAGCTCCAACACGTTATTCTGTCTCCGTGCAACATACACTGCGACGTTTTTTTGTTCAGTGTAAACTTACACTTTACTGCGGTGTAACACCCGCTCCAGAGGTGGGTGTGCGGTGTAGTGCAGTGCAGTGAAAAGATGGTGGCAACTTAAATTTAACTGTGTTTTAACGTAATGTCAACATTTCTTCAAGGCTTTATATACCAGGAATACTCATGTTTTATAGGCCTATAAGCCTACATACATTACTTATTTCATACAAACGTAAATTGAAATCAAAATTGTACAGAATTATTGAACTGATCAAATGATGCTACACCAAAGAGTTTTTTGTCTTCCTGTAGTGTCTGTGTAGGCCTAATTACACTATCAACATTTTCCGGTTTTACACCCTACACCGGCACCACAGAAAAGTGCAGGACAAAAAAACAAACCTAGGCCTACTGTACCTTTCGGTAGGTAGGCCCTACAATTACATGGATCTAATTTAGGCTACATGTTGTGCCCAAGACGTTAGGCCTATGATTTGTGGTTTAATATTTAATATTGAAATAGTACGCCTAATCCACACTTCAATTTTATTTTATAGCCACTTTATGGATTCTACACCCAAGACCACGTTCCATTCCGCTTTGGTCTGGCGGCGGGAGGGAACTCCACTTCATTGACGAGAAGGATATTGATTTGAACGACGTTGTTACAGCCCAGTTACCCAAGCTACCTTTGGAAGTTTCTTTAAGAGGTTTGTGCTTGAGTGATAAAAGGCATTTAGGCCTACATAATGACAGGCCTATATAGGTTGAACCAGATAAGCTGGCGGGCGTCAAGGCCAAGCGAGAGCACGGACACCAACGTTGACAATTTACACACAACTGGCATTAGGTAGGGCCTACCGTATTTGGTCATGTTATCGTGATATGTTATCACATTAATCAACATTCTATAAGCTGTGAATAAAGTAGTTCGTCCCACAGAGTCAGTATTTTAGCGAAATAATGATTTTAAGTAATCACGATTACAAAAGTGTTTTTTTGCCTTGTTGGTCATGGTGTGTCCAAAGTTCCAGCTGTTTATAATGCCAACCTTGCCAGATGTGATGTCAATGTTTAGGAGCATCAAAATGTCTTGATTTTATTCGCACACTTCATAAATACTTTATTTTTAGGATAATATTGGGCAAGGCTTGGCTTTAAAATAGTCGTGTTTTTCTCCAAAAGCAGTTTTAGAGACCGTTATTTTATCTACTTTTTGCCGATCCTGTGGCCATAGTGCGTGGTCGACAGTGCTGCGATCCCTCGGCGAGCGCCACCTTATCTGGTCCACACTATACCGGTAGCATAAGTCACAGGCCTAGTTCTCCAAAAGTTGGTTTTTAAATTGGCCTCCACCTAGTCACCTTATCAAAATGTCAAAACAGTATATTGTTGGACCTACCGTACCTAGTACCTAGGCCTAACCGTATCAAAAACTGTTTATTTTTCCAAGAGAAATCAACGGTTGGCATGCTGGTACCTAGGTTGTTAGCAGTGTTGGGTAAGTTCCCGCAAAAACGGAACTTTTAAAAGTTACAATTCCTTCCCACAAAAAGGAACTTTTGAGTTCCCAAAATAATAAAAGTTCCTGTTTAAAAGTTCCTTTATCAGATAAATTATTGTACATAGGATTAAGGTTTCGATTTTTAAGCCGTGTCGTCGCAAGCAAATATGACAGGTTGATCAATCGGGGTTACGCCTCCTAAAAATTATATGCTACTGCTTTTTATCAACTGATTTTCATATCTGTGTCAGCTAAATCCGTTTTCAAATGTAGAGGCATGGTGGGTTTTGTCCATCTCTCAGACTGAAAGGAACTTCTAAAACTTTATTAAAAGTTCCCCAAAATTTGTAATTTTTGTGTTGAAAGTTCCTCTAACTAAAAATGGAACGCGTTCCTGAAAAGTTCCCGAAAAAGAAACGCGTCCTAGGAACGCGTTCTTTTTTAAAAGTTCTTACCCAACACTGGTTGTAGCCTCTAAATCATATTTGATATCACATCGTCTTTATACAATCCAACTAGGCCCTACCGGTAGTAGGCCTGGCCTAATTAGTTGGGCAGGAAACAATTAGTTTCTAGACCTCTCTTAACCCTCTAGGCCTACATAGGCCTAGCCTAGGTACATGGATCCACTCAATTTCATAATTCATTGCCTCCTAGGCTATGCCTGATCTGGACACTCAAATCCATGCGTCCATGAAAATATTTTAGCTCCATACAACTGTTTGATCGTGTATCCATCAATTGCTAACTTTTCTTGACTGTCTTCAGCTCACTGGCTGTGCATTGAGGGAGTCCAACCGACCGTGCCCGAGAACCCACCTCCCATATCCAAGGAATCTCAGAAGCTGGAGAGTATCGATCCCGTCAGCAAACTCAATAAGTCAGTGAAGGAAAGGGGGGAGCAAGCTGGAAAACCAACTACTGGGTAAGACAATGATGTAGCCTACCGTATGCCTAAAAGAGGTTGAATCGTTAAATTTAGACTTGAAGTGTGTGAAGATACCGGTGTGAGTAGGCCCTAGACCAGTGGCGTACATAGGAATATATAGGCCTTTTTTTTTGCAGAATATAAATTATAGCTGGGATTTGGAGGGGGGGGGGGGGAACATACCATTCTAGGCCTCTTAGGCCTAACTCATTATTATTCAATATTCATACAAAACATAAATACAAATACAGTAGGCATGTAGGCCTAAGCACTGGAAATTTATTAGGCCTACTATTGTTTTGTTTTTTTAAAGAAAACAATTCGATATGTCTACATCATCAATTATCGCTTGCAACCCTAATAATCATAATTTGCCCATTGTTTTCTAGGAAGATGCACAAGCTGCGTAACGTGGAGACCGTCCATGTTAAACAGCTGGCTACACACGAGCTGTCCGTTGAGCAACAGCTGTACTACAAGGAGATCACCGAGGCCTGCGTGGGCTCGGACGAAGCGAGGAGAGCTGTGAGTAGTGGCTAACATAATATACTGTACACAGTGGTATGTTTCTGTTTCAAACGGGTTGGACACATCATTATTCATTATTCATTTGTGCATTTTAGGCATATTCATGTTTGCTTGGCTGACTGACATTTGTTTAAAAGTTTGAAGGCCTACAATTATTGTCATTGAAGCAGAATTAAAGGGTTCTACAGCTACACTTGAAAGAATATTTTGGGACATGCAAAAACAATAGACTTAAGACTAAATTGATTTTGATGAATAAGTCCAAAATCTACTACCTATTTTAATTAGGCTTAAGTCTACCTTTAACAGTTTCTGTCTGATTAACATTTAATATTGATACTTAACTAGAGCTGTCCATGTAGGTAGGTATAGGCCCTATCATTTTTTTACAACTGCCCACTGCACAGTTTCATAATTAATAATTATTAATTATGCTTCATAATTATGCTTCTTACTGGTCAAACAAATAGCTACTAGTTGCTAACTTGTGTCAAATGAGTCCTACCGGTACCATAGGGCTACTTGCTTAATAAATTGTATTTAGGCTGCTATACCCTTTAGGTACTTGCCAAATACAGAGCTAGGTCATGCCTTTAATATTCAATCAGGGGAAGTGGCTGATGTTTAGCTACCAAGGCAAATACTCTTGTTAATGAATATTATTCAAATTTCTAATTGTTCAGTCACTCATTGGGGGGGGAAGGATAGAATTTTTATTTTTTTCTCAAGCTGATAGAAGCTACAGAGCTAGGTAGGTTGCCTGGTTTAAGATGTGTACTAAGTTTATATAAAATTAACTGATTCAATCCTAGAGAAAAGTACCTAATTTCTCACTTTAATCAATAATTGACCTGTCAAAATGGATTTCAGTTTAGAATTTTGATAGAGACAGTACCGGTACATTGCTTTTTCACACTTGTACACTTAGGCCTATCAGTATCACTTTTCTCGGAATTTTTCAGATGTTACGTCGCCGGCGGGCTAGTTCTAGCCAATCAGAGGCTCCTAATTTAAAATACTGTTCACTCGTTGGCCTGCCGATGCCAACAGCATCTGCTTTATATTATATTATATTAGGGATGTCAAAAAGCGTGTATTTCACTAAACGTTTACACCCTACTCAAAAAAGCGTGTACACGTTTACGTCTACAGGCGCTATATCTGTGTTTACTTTTAGTTTTTGATAGACATATATTCAACGAACATTACTTGTTTATGCATAATAATTGACCCCACAAACACCAAGTAATAAAGAGCCCTTCCGGAGTCCCTAATGATTCAAATTTTATTGAGTATGCCTACGGAAGACAACGCTACAAGTCGAGAAGACGTATATTTGCGAGTTTCCGGATGGATGGGAAGGGGGGTGGGGAGAGTAGTCAGGCGGCTGACGTGGCTCTTGCTGCTCTGTGCACTGCCCGCGTACCGCTTGCTGGCCAGTGGCCGGACGCACACTGCACAGAGCGATTGAAATGACGTGATCAACTACAGAGTAGGTGTAAGAATACTTATTGAAGATTAACGAAACAAGTAATTGAAGATAAAGTAATTATTAAGATTTATTTTGACAAATGAGCAGCCTGTGCGTGCGATCATTACAACACAGTAGTTTGGCAACATTTTGTAGGCCTACATCTTGAGTACCTGCAAGAAAGAAGGAACGGCAAAGCCACTTGCTTTGTTCATTCATTGCCGACTACGATTTTCGATGACTCAACGCAATCGAGCCTCTAGGTGAATAGGAGAAGGGGTTGAAATAGGAGACTATTTTGCCGCTCGCGCTTAAATTGACTCACGAGAAAACATCGTTCGGCGGATCGCACACAGGATAAAAATAGTAATTACATAAAAACGTTTACCAATCACGATAAAACGGTACACGTTTACACGTACCATCCCTATATTATATATTATTATTCTGTTACTCGGTATTTAAAAAAATATATATTATATTGTACTGTATAGGCCTAGTAATGTTTTGTATTCTTTTGTTACCCTATGTAATATTTGGTAAATTGCACTTGATGGACATTGCATTGTTGTAATGTAGCCACAAATAAACAATAAACACTAACACCAATGAATGACGCTCATAATCGGCCTTGTGATGCTGTGTTCTAGGAAGCCCTTCAGAGTCTTGCATCTGATCCCGGCCTGCACGAGATGCTGCCTAGGATGTGCACCTTCATCGCAGAAGGAGTTAAAGTCAACGTCGTTCAGAATAACCTCGCGCTGCTCATCTACCTGATGAGGATGGTCAAGGCTTTGCTGGACAACCAATCCTTGTACCTGGAGAAATATGTAAGTTTGCTTTTGAGATGTTCTCCTTGGGGCCTGGGTGAAGGGGATAATTCCTTTCAAGAAGAATGTAGAGCATACCTGCCTGTGAATGGGAAATGACTTTGGACTCGGGAAATTTGAGAAATAAACCCCCTACTCCCCTCCATAAGCCAAACAAAAGAGTCCTTTGTAGCCTTGGCTACCACTTTGTAGTTTGTGTTTTTCTCCATTGTATTGTAATTAATAAGTAATTAATTACATAGGGCTATTCACTATCAGTATCATTCATACTACCCAACTCATGGAAGATGATGAGAAATGATTTACTAAAAACTATGTTATGTTTCAGTCAGTCTTCTGTTTGATTTATAGCATAGATTCATAGCTCTCAACAATCACAAAAATAGCAATTTAGTAAGGGTTTACCTTAGGCCTTGATATCTCAGTTGGTGGAGCATCGGTACATAAAGCCAGTGGTTCTGGGTCGATCCCTAGTCGGGGTAAACTTTTACAACAATTGCTATCATTCAATATTTATGTATTTATTTATTATTTATTTATTTATTATTTATTTGCATTCTTATATTAACATTTGAGCATGTTACATTATTTATAAGACTTCTTATTGCACTCATAATAATGTCATTAAGACATTAGAGTATTGAAAGTTATCCCATATAGGCTACAAGCTAAAAACTAACTTATAACTAGGTACATAGGTAGGTATACAATATAAGTAGTGCCTGATGGCATGGTAGACAAAATTATTAGGTAATAATCAGAGATTCAAAACACTGAACATCTAGATTCCAAACCAAACTTATAGTGTTCCATATATGGATAAGTCACTAGTTAATAATAATAATAATAATAATCAAACACCCGGTTCCAACATAAGTCAGGTCGGGGGGTGACGTATCACCAATTTCTCGGGCTGTGGACTTTCAGTGTTTGCTAGCCAGGCTCAACACCTCCTCATCTACTTTGATGTCTTCTATGACAGGCATTTTACCAGTTCTCTCCATTTCTTTCTATCCTCCCAGAGTCTTTCTTCATTAATTCTTTCCCATGATTTTCCTCTTTCTTCAATGTTCCATTTTATTTGGTCCCTCCATCTATCTCTTGGGCGTCCAACTCTTCTTACTCCCCCCCATGTGTATTCAAATTCTCTTCTTGGTATTCTATCTTGTTTCATTCTTCGTACGTGCCCATACCATCGAAGTCTTTCTTTTCCTATTTTATTTCGTAAACTTTCCACTCCTAGTTTGTTTCTTATTGTTTTGCTCCGTACCTTGTCTATTTTTGTTAAGGCTACAGAACTTCTTAAAAATTTCATCTCTGCTGCTTGTAATCTGCTGTCTTCCTTTCCTCCTATTGTCCATGTCACGGATGCATATGATATTATTGGGAGGAAATACATTTTGTACAATAACATCTTGCACCTGGATGATATTTCTTTCCATAATAGTTTACGTACACTTTGGTAAAATTTGTCTGCTAATATAATTCTCCTTGATATTTCAGCATCTATTTTTGCGTCCTTTGTTAGTATACTTCCAAGGTATTTAAATGCTTCTGCAATGGCCAGCTCTTCACCCCGTAGTATTATCTTTAGAGCTGGACCGATTCCACTTTTTTGCCGATTCCGATTCCGATGCCGATTCCAATTATTTAACGATTCTTCACCGATTCTTTTTTTAAAATGGCAAGGAATAATTAATAATTCCCTATAGTAGTTGATTTCATAGGGATGTGTGAACAGCAGAACAGCAGTGAAATGAGCAGCAATGAGAATTCCTGCTTAAATTTCGAGGGAGATTCGTGATCGAGCAAATATCGAGATTGAGCGATCAACATATAATAAAAAATGTTTGAAAATTCACCATCATTAGGTCTAGGCCCTACCTTATACCTATTATACATTTTCCGTGTGCAAGCTCAAAAACCAGGCATTTTGGAAAAGCCATCTCCAGAAGTAGGCTTAGCCTAGGCTAGGGCCTAGGTTCCCTGGCTTAGTATAGGTATCTCATAATAATATTACAAATATCAAATATAGCGCATTGGGATTCTTAGGATATAGGCCTAGCCTTTTTAATCATGTGGGGAAAACGTTTTAGGGGTAGGGTAGGTCTAGGCCCTAAGCCTTAGGCTAGATCTAGGGCCTAGGCTAAACCAACCAACTTGACATCACTTTCCGAAAAAAAATCAGCTAAACCTGAAGAAACATCAAAATCAACATTAATAATAGTTTCTATGATCTCAAACTGTTATAAAAAATAGGCCTTGGCCTAGGCATACGCGTATTGGTAAGGTCGGCCTAGGCCTGTAGGGGCCTAGGCTTACGGGATACACTTGGACCAATTCCCATCACTTCCCGATGAAAAATCATTACAAGATCGATGAAATAAAGCGGCAATGCCACTTTCATAGCCAAACCTGAAGACAATACATCAAATCAACATAGTAGGCCTAGCCCTAGGCCCTACCGGTTTCGCCCTAGGAAAGCCTAGGCCTGCTTTCGGGATACATTTGGACTGTTACTGTCGATGAAAACTCATTAGTAGATCGATAAAATTACGCGTCGATGTCATTATAATCTTTTCACCTGCAGAAAATCCACCAGCTTTAACAATAAATAACTATTTCTTGCTATCTCAAGTGTCCAGAAAATACGCGTCCAGAAAAATCCGCCATTTTAAGATTTGCGAGTTCTGTGGAAAGTCGATTTGCGAGCAATTTCGACTATCGACCTTCGATTAATTTTTCCCGGGCGCGCGAAATTCAAACAAAGAATCGGCATCGAAAATCTTGATCCAAGACTCGGAATCGGCGATTCTACCGATTCTACGAAGACTCGCCAAGTCTCAAGACTCGGTATCGGAATCGGTCCAGCTCTAATTATCTCTTTGATTTTGTTTACTTTTCTTCGTTACTATTAATGTTTCACTCTTTTCAATGCTATTTTCATGTTAAACTTCAGTGTTTCCTCATTCCATCTATCTACGCTTCTTCTGTACTTCTTCAATGGTATCTACACACATCGCACTATATCATCTGCAAATAAAATAGTTTTAGATGTTTCACTTTATGTGGGTTCAACTTTACGCAGTATGTTATCCATAACAACGGTAAATAATGTAGGTGACATCACACTACCTTGCGTAGCCCACCGTTTATTTCAAACCAAGTAGTTTACCAAATGGTGTTGAACACAGCTCTTTGTTGTGACATATGTGCTTTGAATTCTTGTTATTAGACTCTGTTCTACTCTGCATCTTTTAAGCATTCCCAAGCTTTTGCTCTTGGGACACTGTCATATGCTTTTTCTACATCAAGAATACCATGAACATTTCTTCTCCCTTTTCCACTTTTTTTCCATTATTTGTCTGAGCGCAAATATGAGATCTATGGTTGAGCGGCCAGCTCAAAACCATATTGTTCCTCTCTCAAACTTGGCTCTACTTGTTGTCGTAGTCTTCGATCTAGTATTTTCTCGTATATCTTTGCACACTGGCTCATCAGCGTTATTCCTCTATAATTTTTACACTTCTTCCTGTCCCCTTTCTTAAATGTTGGCACTATAATTCCTTTCCCCAGTCATCTGGTACTTCTTTTCTTTCCATGCTGCACTGGTCACTCTCCACATCCAATCTATGCCTGCATCCCCTGCAGCCTTGATCATCTCAACAACTATTTCATCCTCTCCGAAGCTTTACCATTTTTCATGGCTTTTACTGCTTCAACTACTTCCCGTCTTGATATTTCATTTCCTATTATTTCTTCTATTTCTTCCTCATTGGTGTTCTGAAAGATTTCTATTGTTAGGTCCCCTTCCTGAGTTTGGTTATGGTTAGTATCAGGTAACCTAGGCATATTAAGTAGGTTTTTGAAATATTTCTTCCACATGTTTTTCACTTCTTCTGGGTCAGTAATAAGAGATTCATTGTTGTTGGTCAGGTATCTTGTGATTTCTTCTGTTTTTCTTTGCTTCTCATTAGTCCATACAACAATTTCTTATTTGTATCAAAGTCCTTCTCTAATTTGTCTGCAAATATTTCCATTGTATTTTCTTTTCTTCCATTACTATTTTTTTAGCTTCATATTTATACTTTTGTACTTTTCTTCATTTCTTTAGTCCTGTTTTTATCCTTTCCTTTCGGGCTACATTTTTGCGTTAACAGCTGTCTTCACTCTTCCATTCCACCACACAGTTTCCTTTTCTTTCTTATGCCACTGCCCTTCCGCATATTTCTTCAGCACTACTAATAAATACTGACTTAAGTAATTTCCACTCCTCATCTACTGATAACAATAATGTGTTGGATACTTTTCCTCTATCTGTCTTCTAAAAGACAGCATGTCAGTCTCCTCCTGTAGTTTCCATGTCTTGATCTTTGGAATCTTCCTCCTGGGATATAGTCCATGATTTTGGTCTTTATTGTTCACTCTATAAGGCTTACAAGTAGTCTGTGGTCTCCATCTAGAGACACGCTGGGAATTACTTTACATCAGTGATATCTTTGGCCATGTTGCTACTTAATAATATAATCAATAACTGACTCAGATGAGCCACCCCAGGCGTACCGAGATATTTGTTGATCCTTTTCTTCATGAACAGCTATTTCCGATTCGAAGTCCATTCCTGGCACACAAATCAAGTAGATTTTCTCCTTCCTTGTTCCTTGGCCCATACCCATGGACCCTAGTACCTCTTCATATCCCGTTCTCTCTCTCCCTACTTTGGCATTAAGATCTCCCATAATTATACTTTTCTCTCTGTGATTTCTTCTTCCAATTGTTCAAGCCATGCCTCCTTTTCGGCCATCGCTAACCCAACTTGTGGTGCATAGCATTGTATGATCTCTAAAGCTACTTTATTTATAAATATTTTAATTTTCAAAATTCTGTCACTCTTATTGTCTACATGGACAATGTTTTCTTTCCACTTTGGGCTGATGATAAATCCACTCCATTTTTGCCTTCATTTGTGCCCGACCATAATAATTTGTATCCTTCTCTCAGTTCTTTGGTTCCTACTCCCTTCCATTAGTCTCGCACAGTCCTAATATCTCCAATTTTTTCGACATCATTACATCTACTAATTCTTCAATTTTCCCATTTAATGTAAGAATATTTAGGGTTCCTATTTTAATCATTGTATGCCTATGTTTGTTGTTATTATATCTATTTGTTCTGTATTTATTGTACCTTGCTTCTTGTCTTTGTCATCAGTTGTTTTCTTATTTCTTCTTGATCTCCACACCCACCTTGTGTGAAAATCCTGTTTTCTAGATAAGAATATCTTTGTATTTTGTGTGTTGTGACTTGGTTTTGTAGGTCTTTGGGTGGTCTTGTCCCTTTCTTGCCATTAAGTTGGTTATGTACATCCTTTGTTGTGCCCCCATTTGTGCTTCCCTTTTCCAGTTTTCACTTATTCCCTCCAAGTTTTGAACATGTCTAAGAACGTTATATTTTCTTCTTCACAAATATTTTTGATATGTGGATTTGCACTTACTCCTGTCCATGTGGTCAGGCCACTCATGGTTATTTGTGCCCCCTTAAACTTCTGTTTGTTGTTTTCAATAATTCCGCACTTGTCCCATCAATTTTTCTTGGTTTCCAGTCCCAACTCTTTCTGCATTTCCGACTTGTATGGAAACTATTGCCGCTTCTTCTTGTCCGTATTCCTCGATTTTTCGTTGTAGCTCTTTTATTTTAATACCTGGGTATGCTCTAGCTCTATACCCATTGTGTTCACAGAATTTCCTGCTGTTCTTCCCCATAAATCACCTATCAATATAGCTTTGGTAGTTTTGTATAGTCCTATATTTGTAGGTTTACTGTTTTCTTTGGGAGTCACACATTCATTTCTAGTCCCCTCTTGTTTCTCAGTTCCTTCTTCTTTCTCTTTTACTTCCTGAACCTTGAGCTCTAACACTCTGTTGTTGCTCAGGCCTCCGTTTGGAATTTCTTCACCCACTTGATGTTTGTGGCGATTAGACTTGTTCCTGTGATTGTTTGTTTTTACCTCCGCCTTGTGATCAACTTTATTGTCTGGCTTTTCGTTGTTTAGGCCTTGCTTTTTGGGCCAAGTCCTACCATAGGTTCTAGGACTTTCTTGATGCCTAGGTCTTCAGCATGTGGTATATCATTGTAATCCAGCTGCTGTTGTGGATCCTTTTTCTTTTCTTGATTTACTATAGTCTTTGTCGTATCTCCTCCCACATATTATTTAATCTGTTATCTAGCATTTTTCTTCCCTCCTGTTGCTCTTCTAAGTCCTCTCCAAGGTTCACCAATCTCATTTGCATTCTTCCCATTTCCTGTTCCAACCTGGAATATGTTTTTTCTAGATCTAGCTGTATGTTTACCACCTCTGTAGTGCATTCTTCCACCACCCCTTTCATTCTGTTGTACACTTGGTCTAGCACACCTGCCTTTCCTTCTTCTTTATCTCTCTGCTTTTCCAATGTTCCTACTTTTTCACTCAGGTGTTCAATACTTTTACTCATCATACTTATTGTCTGTACCATCCCCTTCCACTTTTCACTACTAGTCCTACACCGGCACATGCCTATTCCAATGTGGTCCCTCCTCTTCCTTATAGCCACCCTTCCCCCCATTTGACCAGTCCTTCCTGTGGTTATCCTAGGCTTAGACTTGTTACAGTCCAATTCTAGGCCGAGAAGTCGGCTTTCTTTTGCTACAGGTATACTTTCTACCTCAAGTTCCTTGACTGTTGTTTGTAGGCATATTTCCCACCTTTTTTCCAACCCCCTGATCTTACTTCTGCACCCACACCACCATTCACTTTTCGTTTTTCTTCTATATTCCTTTCCATTGACTCCTGCACATTTAAAATGGGACCAGCTGGCACATGAAGTACACTGGACTCCCGTCCTTACTATTTTCTTGCATCTCCAACATTTTGATTCTTCCTTTTCACTATTTAAAGTGAAACCTTCATCCACTGTCTCACTTTCATCCATCTTGTTGTTTTAAATAAATAAATAAAAATATAAGTAAAAAAATAAAGAATAGTACCTATTATAAACCTTTTTATACATGATTAAAATATTCTGTTACAGTATAAAATCCATGTTCCAGAAAAAATGATTTTACTTTGAGCTTAAATGTCTCTCTGCTACAAGTGTGCATAACTTGTTTTATGTCATCTGGCAGTTTATGGAATCCTTTAACTCCCATATGGACTGGATCGTTATCTAGCAACTTAAATCTATGTCCCACCTGGTGTAGATTGAGTCTACCTCTTGTGTTGAATCTGTGAAGCCCATCATTTGCAATAAAATATGTTGGGAAATCATGTACAAACATTATTACCTCCATCATGTACAGGCATGCCACCGTAAGGATTTTTATTTCTTTAAAATATGGTCGGCATGAGACCCTTCTTCCCAGATGCAACATAATCCTCAGGGCCCTTTTGTAAGACAAATACTTTTGTAATATGTGTTGTTGCACCCAAAACTAATATTCCATACGAGATCAGAGATTGCACGTTGGCATAGTAAACCATCTTTGTAGTTTTATTGTCACATTGTGAAGATAGGGTCCGCATCATAAAGCATGAGCTACTGAGACGTTTGCACAAACACTCAATATGAGATATCCATTTTAACTTATAGTCAAGTGTAAGGCCAAGGAACTTTGCATGGTCCACTATCTCAATGGATATGTCATTGTGTGTGATTGTGACGTCTGTCTTTTTCTCCTTTGATTTGGAAGTTCATGATTTGAGTTTTAGAGCAGTTCAGCTTCATTTTATTAGCTGTGAACCATGTTTCTAATACTTTGAGAATACGTTCAAGTTTTAGTAGTAATTCATGAATGTTTTTGCTGTTATCACCACACTGGTGTCATCAGCGAAAAGAATTGCTTTACATTCACCATCTAGATTAAAAGTAAGGTCATTTATGTACAGACTAAAAAATATTGGGCTTAGATTTGACCTTGGGGGACACCGGTTATGAGAGGTTCCCAACCCGAAGAACTGCTCTCGGTTCCTACATCCACCCTTTGTTTGCGATTGGAAAGGTACGACTTAACCCAAGATCCTGCCACACCTCGAATTCCATAGTAATTTAATTTTTTCAGGAGTATTTTATGATTTAGAGTATCGAAAGCTTTAGAGAGGTCGCACATGACAGTTCCTACCACCTCCTTCTTTCCAATGATTGGTTTATCTTATGAATAAGTTGGAACGTTGCAGTCATGGTCGAATGTTTTTCTCGAAACCCATGTGCTCTTCGCATAAAATGTTGTTTTCTTTAAGGAAGGGCTGGAGTCTGCTTAAGAAAAGCTTTTCTATTACTTTGATAAGGTTGGCAGTAGAGCCACCCGTCATAATTTGCTATGTTGTTTTGGTCTCCTTTTTTGAGCAATGGTTTTACTACTGAGTATTTTAGTTTCTCTGGAAATGTACCCGTTTTAAATGAACAATTACAAATATGTGATAGAGGTTCTGCTATAAAATTACTACTGTATTTGAGTATTATGTTAGGAATCCCATCCAGCCTGAGGATCTTTTAGATTTTAGTTCACCTATGGTATTGTTTACTTCAGCTGGGGGTTTTTTGGCTCAATACAAGATCTGGAATATCATCACGCCCTACTTTCCTCAAATTTTCTTCACACTTTTCAGTAGTATCTAAGTTTCCATCAACTAACGTACCGGCTATGGTGGTGAAGTATCTATTGAAGGCATTTGCTACTTCCTTTTGTGTGGTTATTTCATTATTTTCTATTTTAAGTGTAATATTGGAGTTTGAAGGTTTACTATCTTTGCCCATTAAATGGTTGACCAAGTTCCATGAAGTTTTCACTCGATCGTCCGAGTGTTCGAATAGAGATGCGTTGAAATTTATTTTGCCTTCCTAATGGACGCAGATAGTTCCTTTTTGAAATTTTGAATTGTATCTTAAAATCTTCGCTGATATCAAATTTGCTTCTTTTAAATAGATTCCGTTTAGTTATGCACGCTGTCCTAATTTCGTCTGTAACCCATCCTCTGTATCTGTTTTGTTCTTTTACCCTGACCCGTTTTTTTGGGAAGTGCCTATCAAAGAGAGATAGGTATATCTTCAAAAAATTATTGAATTTAACATCAACACATTCTTCGGTTCGTTGTATATTACAGACCAATCTGTATTCGCTAGATCATATATGAACTCTTGAATATTGACAGGTATCATCAATCATTATTACTAGGATTGGGACTTGACATTGATTATTCGATTCGACATCGATGTCGAAGAGAAATTGACTTTTGATTCGACATCAATTTGCCATCTTAAAAAAATAATTTTAATCGATTTTGTAACTACGTAACATTAAAAAAAGAAAAAAAAAAATATGTCGAAAAGAATTTTGATGTCGAATTTTTTTCGATGTGATGTTGAAATTATTTTTTGACATCGATTACGAATTTATAATCGAATTCCAACTCTAATAATAATTAATACTTGGGGATGTGCGGGTAGTGGTTTTTGAACTTCGGGTCGGGCTCGGGTCGGGTAATTGAAAGTACCTCGGGCTCGGGTAATTGTAGTAGGCTCGGGTCGGGCTCGGGTAGTGAATTTTATTTAAATTTGTGAATCCATTTTTTAAAAAAAAATCCTAGAAAAACAGTTTTGCATGGTTGCAGGTAGCCACTCTGGGCTGTGTTGACACGAAGTACTTCCAAATCGGCGTCTTATGAACTTTTGCTTGAGTAGGCCTAGGCCTAGTACAGTGAAACCCCGCTATTATCGTTTTCCTGCATCAATCGTTCGTTTATTCTCGGAAATAATATCGTAACGATCGTTTTCTAATATTTCCGACCCAACCCCAAGAAAAAACCGATGCGATCGCGTATTTTTCTCTTCGGCCGACGAAATCATGCGTTTGTACCAGCCATGCATCTGACGAAATCGCGCGTTTGCACCAGCCTTTCGGTCTGACTCCGCCCAACGCTCTGCTGCGCGCAACGATGCGCACTAGATCGGGCTTCTAGGCCTGCCGGTTAGGCATTAGACGATGTTTATTAGCGTTGTTTCTTTTCACCATTCGCCTTCGTACGTAATATTCAACTTGCTTTATGCCGTTATTAGCGTTGAATAACCAGAAGACGAGTAATGACGGTCAGTAGGGGCCTAGGGCCTATTACTCCAGCGGGGACAGCGCCGGAAGACGGGAAGAGCCAAGGACACAGCATCATAGCATAGCCGCGCCCACGTCATAGCGATTGGTCCGCTCCGACGTCAGCTGTTCGTTTGGCGTGTGAGCGGGAGGTTTAAAAGGAGCAGATTGGCGTGTTTCTTTATTACTTCTACCCGACCCGACTTTTTCGGGTAGGAATTGACGGCCTGACCCGAGGTCGGGTAATTTTACCTACCCGAAAATTACCCGTTTTTCGGGTACCCGCACATCCCTATTAATACTCATAGTCATTGGAGCAGTAATTTATTAACTCGAATACTTTGTGATTGACGTGAACGTATCTCCCTAGCTGCACGAGATGATACCATCTGTGGCGACGTGCATTGTGAGCAAACAGCTGTGTATGCGGCCGGAACTAGACAACCACTGGGCCTTGAGGGACTTTGCCTCGCGTCTCATGGCTCAGATCTGCAAGAACTTCAACACTTCAACCAAACAATGTTCAGACTAGGGTGACGAGAATGTTCAGAACAGCTCTGAAGGGGGAGAAGACGCAACTGTCTTCGTTGTACGGGGCAATCGAAGGTCAGTAAAGGAGGATGAGTAAAAAGTCGGTAAAGTTAGTAGTTTAAAAGAAGATAAAAGAGGATCTTACCGTACTGGTAATGTATTTATTAAAAACGTTAATGAGAGAAACTGACAAAAGATTGAATTTGGCTCGGGATGTGCAAACATTCGTAATTCAAACTCAAATTTAGATAAAGTTTGAGTTCGAGTGAAAAAAAAATTTCGGAATTGGATTTTTTAATTTTTTAAATTTATAATTTGTAGTAGTGTGAGGGCACCTTTATTTGGCATGTAAAAAATGGTTCTCAGTTTACAGGTACAAATTAAAAAAAACAAAAGAATTTGATGATGGAGGTGCCGGTCCAGACTTATCACTATTTTACTATAAATAGGGGTGTGCGGGAAAGGATTTTCAGACTCGGGACGGGATCGGGAATTTTACATTACAAAATCTGGGAATCGGGACGGGATCGGGAAATTTTCCGACAAATAAATAAATTAAATGCAGCATCTTTATATCACTTTATCAAGTACAAAAATTGCAAATGATCACCAAATTAATCACATTGACTCCAATTTGACTTTAGGCTTGGGCCTAGGCCTACTTGAAGGGCCTAGGCCTTACCCAAAATGATTGGCCTAGGGCCTAGTAAAAAATTAGGTTAGAAAGAATGGCCTGTGCTTAGATTAGCCATGAAGGTTAGGCCTAGGCCTAAGACCAACTGGGAAGAGAGACCAAATTACAAATTAGCTAGTTGTAAGTTATACCTAGGCCTAGGCCTAGGCTACAAACTAACAATTTTCAACTCACCAAATGCATTTGGCCTAGGGCCTGCCTAGGCTAGCATCCAGGGGCTTATCTTAACCACAGGCCTTTCTTTCTAACCAAATAATTAATTTTGGGTAGGCCTAGGCCCTGGGCTTAGACAAATATAAATACAAGTATGGACCTAGGCCCTTGCCTAAAAATCAATTGATAATTTGGTGGAGGCCTATTTCCCAGCTGTTTCAGGTCGAAAATCGAATATTATTTCGACTTTCGAGGCACTGCACACTAGATAAGATACTATTACTAATGCATCAAGTAGGCACGCTAAACATCGCGGAAGGTGCTGCGATCTAGCGGGCACCGCGGGAGTTGCTGCGATCTAGCGGGCACCGTGCAAACTGCTTACTGAATAGGTGGGAATTTCGATTTTCCCGACTTTTGACGCGATCCGACGAGTTTCGGGAAAAAAAAAAAAAACTCGGGATCGGGAAATTGGTTTCTCGATCCCGATCCTGAAATGTCGGGATCCCGCACACCCCTACCTATAAAACTGTTGATATCCCTTTAAGTTCGGTTCGAGTTTGAGTCGTTTTAACATTGTTATGAAGTTTGAAGTTCGGTTTTCAAAATTATGAAAGTTCGAGTTCGAAATAAAAATAGTGGGTTTCACAACCCTAGATTTGGCTTAAATGTGTGTGAGGAATAGGGGTTCTAACAACTAGGAAGTGTATGAGTAGCCCCTACATTATCTAAATTTTAGATTTAAAGTGTAGAAAACTACAATCATTCATCTACATTCTACAGTACTGTTAGCCGTCATTAAAAATTCTAGTAAAGTTATTAAGTTACTGTAGCCTACCTATTTCGCGTCATATCCATCACTTGTTTATTTCTTTACAGGCTTGTCGGAGCTGGGAACTGAAGTGATCAAAGTGTTCATCATACCACGAACAAAGATGATATCGGACCGAATAGAATCGGCGTTGGAGGGTCCTCTTCTTAGCAACGTAGACAAGATTGCCGCCGGCCACATAAAACACCTCCTAGTGGTAAGCAAACTTAGCCTATTATACAAGTACTCGAGAGTTTAGGCTAGATCTTCCGTTAAAAGCTTGCTTCGTAGAAATAATGCATTACCAAATACGCACTACGAATTGACATAGGCTGAGGTTTTTGGAAGTTTGAACTTTGGAGACAATGGTAAGGTCACATCTGTTATTTGTAGGGACCCTTGATTTTCGCGAGCACTTTATTCGCGAATTTTCGCAATTTGGTGTCGACCTTTGGTGACCTTGGCATTCAAATGGCGTCCGCGAGTTTTCGCGATTTTCGGCGTTTTTTAGGTTTTATGCAATTTCATTCATTTTATTACTTATTTATGAATTTTTCCGCGATTTCACAACTTTTTGCGATGTTTTTCCGATTTTTAGTGTTCAAATCACAAAAAGTGCAGAATTATTTGAAAATCCCGCTAGATTTCGAGTTTCGATCATATTCAAGATGGCAGACTGTGAAATCAATTATTTCGCCAAAAGTTCGACTAATCGATTTTTCAGTCGATAGTCGACCCTACCAGCAGATTGTGATGCTTTGTGGCCTAAATTGCAACTGTCATCCTGTGATCCCAAACTGACGATAAAATGACGAAAATAATCTAGGTTTTATCTCGCGCGCGTGTAAATAAAGATAAAGGCATGTTATTTGTTTGATTCAATAGACCTACACATTGTTTCTTGCATAAGATGTGTTTCCAGCACAACAAAAGAGTTGACAGGCTGCCTGGCCTACCTAACCTCAAATTCGCGATGTCTGAGGCACTTGAGTTAAAGCTGTTTTTCGTTAAGTTAACCGTAAGAAAATCATCGATTTGTCAAAATTTTGAGAATAAGAGCCCTAAACATAGCCCTAAGCAATTCAAATGCGACTGGACCCTAGGCCTAGGGCCTCACCTAGGCCTAGGCCTACTAGGCTAGTATGGGGCCAGGTTTAGGGCCTAGGCCTAGGCCATCTTCAGGAAACAACACAGCATTGGACCTTAATGATTCTACGGTTGTATCTAGGCCTAGTCGAGTTATGTCTGCAAAAAAATCCACAGAAGAAATTTAACGCTGAGATAATTATAGAACCTTGGCCTTGACCCCAACCTACACATCTCAAGCCCCTAGCTTAGGCCTAGGCCTATGTACACTTCATTTTTGTATGACATTCGTTGGTATGTAGTAGTTCATTTCCTAGGCCCATACCACGATATCAGGCTCTAGTCTTACATTTTTTAAATGGAAACAGTAGCCTAGGCCAAGTTGAGCAGTTCTTTTAGGCCTAGGCCCTAGCTATTTTGGCATAGGCCTAGGTCCAGATTAGTGTCTTCCATTACATTTCTTGATATATAAAAAATATTAAATTACAATATGCATGAATGACACACAGTCACAGGCGCAAATTAACAAATTTATTCACCGCTTTTATTTACCGCTTTTTGTCGAGTTTTGATTTCAACACCGACTTTTTGCACCGATTTTAATCATATTTTTACCGCTTTGTGGCAGTTTTATTAACCATAAATTAGTGTCACTAGTTATTTGTCCTAAATAAGTCAATTTTCATCCCAATTAGTATAAATCTTAGTTAGGCCTAATTGGATGAGCGAAGCGAAGACTTCAATTTCACCGACCCCCAAAAAAATTTAGCTCGGGTGTTTTTTTTTTTTTTTCTGTCTGTTTGTTCGCTCTCTACCGGGAAAACGGCATATCCGATCTTGATGAAAATTGGAGGGGACCTTCGAAATCTCTGAACTTAGACTTGCTACGTTTTTGGGTACAATCGAAGAAATATTTCTCATGAATATCGTACTTTTACGATTTTTTTAAATTTTAAGTGCGATATTTTCGTGACATTTGGGCCGATTCTGACCAAACGAGTGGGGCTACAACGTTCATATTTTACATGGACATTAAGGTTATGGTGATGTAGTACCTTTTGAAAGAAAAAGTTGAAAAAGTTAGCCAGAATCCATAGAAATAAAGTTTTAATATAAGTTTTTACGGTAAATAATACCAATTGACATGAAACAATAGAAACTTGACAACAATCACCTACAATGCGTAGGCAGCAAAACAAAAGCACTTGCAAAAGTAAAGATATATCCCACACAAACTAAAAACTTTAAAACGCTCATCCATCAACGCGGCGGGACTTTAGCGTTTTCCTAGTAAATAATAATAAATTATATGTAATACACTGCATAGTTTGTAGTTGATAAATTTCATAAAATTAACTGTGGGTTATGTAGATTGTAGATAGAATGCCACTCGGCTGGAGTAGGCCTATATTGGTGTGAGATAGGATCCAACAGCTAAAAAATAAAAATATATACAAAACAGTGTTTTTCTGTGTAGGCCTATATTTTTCTGTATCTATTTCGTAGTTACCGTACCTATTTAGTATTTATTAAGATTGGAGAAGGGTTGACACTTGACAGGTTGGGAAAGCAAAGAAACATAAAGCCCAGCCTGAAGGGCTGGGGACGACAAAACTTTCACCTGCTGATGACAACTGCAGCTAATTTAAAGTTGTTGTTGTTTTTAATTAGTATTAAGAAATAAGAATAAATTCACTTTTCGATGGTAAGCTGTTGAATAGTATCTCACACCAATATATAAAAATAAAATTTAACTGTTTTAATTTTTCTGTTGTAAATTTGCTCCACTAATTTATATTCTTATTAATTATGAAGTGTGGGAGCATGTGGCAAGAGTAAAGCTGTGGGAGGACAGAAGAGAGTGGAGTAAATTGGTGGAGAGGAAGGAGTTAGATGATGTGGAAGAAACACTGAGTCTGGCAAGCTTAGTATCTACTGTTTAATGCCCTTGATAATGGTGGAAAACCACCACTCAAACCCGACATAGTTGGAACTGAGTTATGATGATTATTATTATTATTAGGGATGTCAAACGATTAAATTATTATAATCGATAATCGAATTCACGTTCACCTCCATAATCGATTATTAATCGATTTTAATCGTTTTGTACAATGTCGGTATAGTAGCCAGTTCTTTAAAAACTTCGGTCTGGTTTCGGTTAGTTTGAATCGCCCGCGCAAGGCATGAGCTCGCATCGGCGCCGTGGCGGGGACTTGAGCACTCACAACAATCTCGAAGAAGACAGTCGGGAGCATAGATACTAGTATAACCCCCCCCTTAGATGTGCCACTCTCTATGGGCGAAATAAAGAACTCTTTGGAGGCCATTTTGAATCAGAGCAACGCCTAGCGGCTGGCCTGAGACTAATTGAGGATAGGCGGTATATGCAGTGACCTACTATTTCTACTTTGGAAATGCAGTCACCTACTATTTCTACTAAATATTCTTTGGAATAAAATGTCGCTACAAAAATAGAACACATTTTTTTGGTAACATATTTTTTTGCAAATAGCGATTTAAATACACACAAACAAAATGAAAATAAGTACCTAATCACCGAATCACGTAGAAATGACAAACGCCTGCTTGTTGGCTTGTAGTGGGGAGGTCTTCCATCGTCTTGAGCTTTAAAAAATAAAGCAAATGCACTGCAGTAACCATACAGTCTTTTCAACATCTGATTGAAGAATCACGAGCCTTTTTTTTCTGAGGTGCTCTCGGGTATAATTGCGAAGTTTATTGTGAATCTTTTGCCAGCAATCTTTGACGATCTTGCTTCTTTTCTTGCTTGCTACGATCGGCAGAGGTGTTGTGGTTATAGGCTAGGAGGCTAGGCCTAGCCTAGGCCTAGGCCTACGACGGGCCCGGCCACAAATGAATTTACACAGCGCATATACCTAACAATTACTCGTCCTTAGCCCTTTCTCACCTTTTGTGGTCACTAAAATCACTTTCAATATTAGTTTGGGCTGAAGGCCTACATTGCAACGTTTAAAACCAAATATTATGTCTTGAAACTTATGGCGTATTCCATTGGCCGCACCAGTGCGCACTGAGTGCGATGTCATGTTCCTTTGGGGTTTTTGAGTTCGCATTACGTCAACTTTCGCGTGTTCCATTGGACGCACTGCACTCGGCGAGTGCATAAAAACCCGCACTGAGGCGCACTGGCTTCAAGGTCAGTGCGACAAATCGAGTGCAACAATTTGGACGCGGGACATTTGTTTTTTGTTGTTGGAGAATGGAAACGTCAGACAGCAGCAATGAAAAAGATAATAATGCTAAACTCAACGAAGTGAACAATACAATTTTATAGGGTTTCATAATTTACGATGCCGTTAATTAGCAGCTATTCAGCAATGAGTATTATGTAGGATGTATAGTACTAGGCCTAGAGGTAGAGCTTTTGGGTATAACGAAACCATTATAAGCCCAGGGGCTAGGCCCTAGCTCTAGGCCCTAGCCTTTGGGTTTATAATGGTGCTTTAAAAACCCCAAAAGCCCTAGCTTTAGGCCTAGAGCTGGGGCCCTTTAGGCTTATACTCCGTGTAGGCTATAGCCAAGAATCATGATTATGCCGAAGTAAGGCCTAGGACTAAAAATTTGTTTTGTTATCATTTTAGTTTTGATAAAGTTGTTGTTGTGGGGGCCCTTTGATCCAGTTACTATTCTAAGCCCATGCTTTGATAAGGTATTTTATTCATTATTGTCACTTTTATTTACTCCCATCAGCTGATCAGCGTCTGGAAAAGGACGCCATGTTTGCACGATTTGCACATTTTTGGTTCCATTGGGACTGCACTGACAGGCGCACTGCTTCGCACCGGGCGAGTGCTATGACGTATTTGCCTCGTCGAGTGCGCACTGAGTCCCATGCCAATGGAATACGCCATAAAACTTTCAAATGAAGTTGTGCGCGCCATGTGACTTTCAGTGCGTTTCTTAAGACTTTTGTTTTGTCAATATTTTGAACTTGACTAATCGACCAGTCGACAATAAGTCGATAGGTCGTAAAAAAGCGATGATGACACTCTGGTGCCTGGCCTGAGAACTATACTAGACTCGAAACAGTTGAAGGCACACTGCCACACGATTTACCATTGCACTTTCAGCACCCTGGTCGGGAGCATAATCAAGAGGAAGTGGCGGGGTAGATAAAGCATAAAGAGATGAAATTGGCATCAATGCTGTGATCAAATTCAATTGTTTGATGCCATGTTGTCGAAAACTCTTGGCCTAGGGCCCAAACACAACACCAGAGCAATCACTTTTGTCACACTCAGACGCCATGTTACGTAAAAGGGGCAACTACTGCGGCGTTTTAGGCGCGTTGAGTGCGTTTTCTGTGTTTATTGACTGCCGCGCCAACTACGCCGCGGGAACGCTTAAACAGAATGCAGCTTTAACTCCGCCCACTCCCCTTTCCCACCTTGCACGGCCAGCGCATGCGCACATGATGACAAGGCAAGGCTGGGACGAACGATGTATTTTATTTTGCGACGTCGCTTCAATCAAATGTGGATCGGGAACAATCTCGCGTGCTAGAAATTTGATGGAAACGTATCTCACGGGCGAGCAAGACATTAAATCGGCGGTTATCATGGCGTATTTGGCGGGAAAACGTAACGTACGGGAACGTTTCTCGCGGGTAATAGGCGGCGGATCTTGAAAACTAAATTTAAAAAAACGCAAAAATTTAAAAACGATTATTTTTTTTAAAATCGATTATCGTTTTCAATTAATAATCGATTAATCGAATCGATTTAATCGTAATCGTTTTACACCCCCAATTATTATTAATTATTATTCTTCTTCCTTTATTCAAAATTAAAATTTATGTCTGTGCACTCACTGTAAATGCTTGACAGTGGATTGTTTATATTTATATATTTTGAAACATACTACCAACTACCGTAGATTGTGGGAAAAAAATTTAAAGTACAAATTTTTAAAATTGTTTACCTGCTTGGTTTGTAGGCCTACTTGTCGTAGCTCAACTTTTTTATGTTGTATTCTCTCCAGAAAGTGTTGGCTCCGATCTTGAAAATGACGAACAGCCTCCCGCCTACATAGAGGATTACCGCCTGGAGTACGGCTACCTGGGCCCTGCGATGCACGGGGCGGTGGTCAAAGCGAGAACGCAACCCCTAGTGGTTTCCGTGTCGGCCGGGGTGTCCACCCCCTCCATCCCCTCTCTGGGGGGGATCACCGCTCGGACCGTCACGAGCACTCCCACGCTGATACAGCCAGGTAACTCTACTGACGAACCCTAGTCTGCCTGCTCACAGTCACCTGATTGTCAGCTCATTTCCTCGATCACCTCCTCCGCTACCAGAGGTCTGTCCATCTATCGTTTGCGTTCTTCCTATGTAGTCTTTCTGCTTCCACTTTGTTCAATGTTATTCCTCTTTTCTGTCCGCTGTCCTTTTAAAATTTGAAATTAAACCAATTGGTTTAGAATTACATTTTTCAAGGAAAAAACAAAAACTAAGAAACTGTAGCCTACATCGAATAAAATTAGGAGGTAATTCTTTGATACTTAATTTGTAGGTTGAAAGGCCTACTGTAATTAATTGCTAGGGCTTACCGTATGTTTACAAAATAATTTTATTTTAGCATCTAGGCTAGGGCTATACTGGTAGGCACAAACCCAATTTTTTAATACGTACATTGAGTTTTAGTAGTAAGTTTTACCAAACTTGACAGAAACCCATTTAAAAAAAAAAAATGAAGTTTTACTAAATAATTTTGCTTCAAAATAAGTTACATATATATATTAAATTAACGTGCATTAAAATGAAATTGAAAAGTGTTTGTGTCCGAGTACCGGTAGTTTTCTAGACGTTGGTTTGGCTGTACATTGTAGGTGTACAATATATTATTTGGTTTGTGGTATTGTATTCCTGACGCTTGCAATGTGTTCACAGTGTCCTCCACGAGTCGCACGATCAATGGGTGGGCGGCGGTACTGCTGGCGGAACCCGGGTCAACGCCCCGGTAATCCTTCCAAGTACGTGATCGTCACGTCGCGTGCTCCGCTGTACCCAGCATCCCCACAGTGCCGAACAAAACCCGGCGGAACAACGGTGGTGAAGTTCGTCACCTCCTCGCAAGCCATCACCTCACAGAAGGTGAGTGGGGTTGACTGATGGTCTGGGTTAGATAATTGAGACAATTAGAGGTAAATTCTTAAAAATTAGGCTACTACGTAATAATGACAATTACTGTACTAGATATTAGCCCATCGTGTTTAATGATCCGATCCAGCATTTACACCATATATAACAGGACAAATTTATTATACGCTACCCGACACCTCTACATTAATAATTTAGCTAACGAATCAAAATTCGTTAAAGTTTTTTACTATTTACAATTTTTAAGATTTTTTTAATTTTAATATAAAGTCCAAATATCGGCATCGTACCGAAATATCGGTTTTTCTCCTGCGCTCCCTTAATGAAATATGAAACTTTTTTATTTTCCCCCCAAGATGGTGACTGCGACTGCCGGCTCCCAGATGACGAAGCTAGTGGTTGTGTGCATGTCCGGCGCGTCGACCACCTCCTCCACCACGACCCTGATGTCTCAGGGCGGGCAGGCCGTCAAGTCCGTGTACATGGGGGCCCAGCAGCAGTCTATGATGGATACCTCGCACCTGGACGACCTACAGTGATCGGCCGCGCAACGTTTTGGTACCGGTAGCTAGAGGGACAGGGAAATAGTTTTTATGGTCCTATTGCTATTGACAATAAGTCAATAATTGTTTTCTTGATGTAGGTACCAAAATAAATAAATTCGTATTTAGAGCGGATGTTCGCACTGTCCATACCACTGATTGCTATATTTGCTTTAAAATAAAATATATTAAATAATATGTTAGTCGACCATCCCGTGTTATCTGTTTGGGTAGAGGGGGGATCACAGTACAGTCCGTTACTTAGAATTCTACAAAAATCATTTTATAGAGATAATATGCTAATTCCACACCCTCTACTAGTGGTACCAAAAGTTATGTCGCCCTTCTATAGTTGTTGTCTGTGTATATATTTACATATTAATTAATATAGTGTAAGATAATTTATTTGAAAATTGAATGCATAGCTGTAGGTACATTATTTGTCTTGTTTTGCATTTTTTACTGTGCTTGCATTTTTAATCCAAATTAACCATCAAATTAAAATTGTGAAAATTAGATTTTTATTTTTTATAACTCAAGTGGTCACATTGCTCTAGGTCTCACAGAAATTATGAGCAAAAAATTTAAATACTACTTCATAAATCATAATTATTCACATTGCAGAAGGCTATGCCACCTTTACCTACATTATATGTTATTTATTTTCACAGTGGTTTTGTATTTTTATAATATATACTGTAATTATTGTCCTTCATCCACATCTATTACCACTTACCAGTACCACTCATCATCTTGAACAACAAGATTGCATTAATATGGGCTAGAGATGTTGTTTAGTAACAAAAATGATCGTCATCAAATACTATTGGCAAAATGACCTATAATCTATAATCAAATGAATATTGAAAACAGTACTTCACAGTACAATGTAGGCCTAGGCCTATATTTTTTTTGCATGAATTCACCAAAAGTAATAAATCAATAATACACTACTCTGAAGTTCTGTATGCAAACATCATGAGTGTGCAGTATTTATATACAATGGCTTGTTCACGCAAAGCTCCACGCAGATCGCGCCACTGCACTAACCCCCAAAACCAGGGTCCACTAGATACTTATTCCGAGCTGCTTGCTAGGTATCTAGTGGACCCTGCCCTAAGACCGTGGCCAATGACGTAATATAAGCTTTGCGTAGCAAAGCGCTAGACGCTCAGTCTCCTATCCTTCCAACCGAGCGCTAGCGTGGACGTTAGAAAGCCATCATGATCAGGGAAAAATCATTTCACTGCAACATAGATACTTCATCTAGTTGAATGAACTAAGATGCAGTGGATTATTTGATCGACACGGGATAAGAAAATACGTAAACAGATGGCGGACATTTTAAATTTTGCGTCTATGTGTAAAACGAGAAAAGTTGTCATAACTCTCATAAAACAAATCAGAAACCGTCCCGGGCCTAGGCCCAGATGTAGAAAATTATTTATAATACAACAGTGTAGGCCTAAAGTTCCATTAGGCTATAGGACTACATTCAATTAATGCTAACATAACACGTTTGACAAGCCCTAGGCCTCTCCTAGGCAACCCTAGACCTGCACGACCTAGTTCAGACACACATCCCGCACAAATAACTAGTTTTAATTACTAAAACCTAATGCAGATAAACAATAGTATAATAGTCCACAAACTTGAATTGCTTTATTCGATAATTGGAGTAACTGAGACATTTGCGGAAGAAAAACTGTTTTTCTTCAATAATACCGAGAAATCGCCATCTTGTGGTTTTGGTTTTACACCGCTTGTTAACACAAAGGCTGCTAAATTTAAAGGTACGATACATTTAGACGGCGGTGGGTTTTTCCCTGATCATGATGGCTCCAACATCCACGCTCCCCACGGCCCTACTGTGTGTCTAGCGCTTAGCTTATATTACGTCATTGCCGTGGCGGCGTTTGAAATAAACTATGTATAGCAGGCTCTGCATTGTCAAATCTGTATGCTTCCTCGATTGTTTGTTTACGTATTGTTTTACCATTCCTTCTTTAATCAATGGTTTTACGTAAGTAGTCGTACGGCCTATTTCAAGTATTTTTTTTGTTTAAACTTTTAAACAATGAAACGTGAACGATAGGAAAATTAAAATAAGAGCTGAAAGCACATGGCGCCGTTGAATTCTAAACCTGGGGCCTAGGGCCTAGGCCTAGCACTGTTATTGAGATTAGACCTAGGCCTACTTGGAATAAGGCTACTAAGGACTAGGGCCTAGTCTTTTCTTCAGCATTAGATGTAGACCTAGGCATATCAATATCATGGTATTATAAATTAGGCATAGGCCCTACTTGCATACGCCTCAGCAAAGCCTCTAGGGCTTAGTCCTAGCCAATGTTGATTTGTTGACATGAGAGAGGTTACGTAGGCAGGAGGCCGAATAAAGACACGATTGTCAGTATATCATGTGTGATTGTATTTATTTGTAGTAATAAACATGACAGTATGCCCTCCTCTCTCCTTACATGAATACACACAGCAATTGGGCATTTTGCTTTCAACATAAAACTATGCAAACTGACAGTAAAAACAGTAGGCTGCTGACAGCTATGAGCAGCCATGACACCCGCAAGTTGGGCTATCACCGCCGTCTACACTCTACATCCGCCTTTACAGGCATCTAGAGCTAGACGGCGGTGGGGGTTAGTACAATAGCGCAGCGTGGTGAGTAAAAGTCGCAGTGAACAAGCCAATTCAGTAAAATGTATGTTAGCTAATGCCCTAATGGTGATGATTTTGACTAGTAGGAGAACTGAACAATTGACGGTCCGCGTGCATAAACCGTCTACCGACAGTGTTGGCTCGAGTGCTAGGCGCTCGACTCTGATTCGGGAGGTCTCTGGTTGGAATCCCGTTGAGATCGGCAATCCTGACTGAAGGTTTTTTCCGAGGTTTTCCTCAGTCGTTAATGCAAATGCAAGGGATTGAGTCCTCTTAAATAGCCCTCGGACATCCCTTCACAATTGTCCTATCCGCAATATACCTAATTAGTCACCTGAAGAGGGTCACGCCGGTTAAATCTGATGTGTATACCCTACAGTGGGCATCCTGCAAAAAATGTATTTATTTATTTATTTATAAACTGTCTAATGCGCATTACCCGGTTTATGCGCGCACTGCCAGTCGTGGTCCCGCCGTGCTATTTGAAGTCATAATACACTTCGAGTTCACCAATTGGCACACAGATAGCGCCACACTGAACGAATATGTATCAGTATGCAGTTGTCTACACGTGGCTTCTAGCTTTAGCGGGCGATGTTGCCACCTCCGCAACTGCTTGTATCTCAGATCAATTTTTTAATTTTTGTAAGTTAGATGGTTTATGCTTGCGGCCCCTCAATGGGTAACAGTCAAGTACAAATATAGACATGTAGTCTACAATGTTGCTCCCAAGTTACATTTATTTGTCGTGTAAGATTTTTATTTTTTTCTCCTATGCCGAATGCTTGATTCTTCAATCATTTTTCTTCCTAGCTATCCAAAATGATAGCCAGTGGCGTTCGTGAAAGTCGTCTTTGCTCTGGGGCTCCTGCCACCAGTCCAGGGGGTACGTGGTCCTGACTTGTAGGTCATTATAGTGAACCGGACGTGCGACTTCTTCACCCACAACGTGCCAAATTCTTGCATGAAAACAATGAGCACTGTTTAATCATTAGGCGCGGTGTCCCGGGGTAAGCTCTCCGGGCCGTAGGTAAACTCAATAAATCTCATATCAAATCTGAAGATACAATTTTGATAAATCAAAATTGGCCGCCACATACAATTTTGTACTTTCAATCTCTTTAGTTTCTCCAGCAATACTTATTCTCTTCTAGATCCTTATCACCATGTGACGGATAAGACTGTATATATTATATCATTCTGAATAAAAATAGAAGGACCACCAGTTGGTCTAAAACATTTCAGCTTACTTTGCATTTGTTTTCATTTTATGTATAGTACTGTACATAGTAGTACTGTACTTATGTGTGACCTTCCCTTGCCCAGTATTTTTAAGATAAGCTTCCATCCTCCTGTCCTGTGTGACCAAATTTGTTATTATAAACAAAAATTATTCATATTTAAAAATCATACAAAGTTTTCTTAATATATTTATCACAAAAAGGTATGTTTCCAAATTCCAATGTAAATTGAAAAATACCATATGTAATCTTTTTTTTTTTTTAAAGAGCAAAGGTAAAAGTGTGTTTGCATTCAGCTAATGTGTTCCAGTTTTTAGCCCAATCAATTTCTTGCCAGTGAAGTTAGTGGCATGTATCAGTTAAATTAATATGATTTAAAAACCATATACATGTTTGCAACGCCCAAATTTTTTTTTAAATGTACATATCAGAGGTGTGCGAGTACTAGATAATTCAAATTTGAACGAACGTATCTACTATCTAGTGTTCAAACTCGATTCGAAACCAAACTACCTGTATTCGAATTCCGAAATATTCGAATCCTTTTGAACAAGTAGTTCAACCATTGCAGAACCGAGACTGAATTTAGAATTCATGTGCACTAGCAGGAAACTTTTATTTCTCAATACTACTTTCAGGGTTTAGGGTGTTACGTCAATCAAAAAGTTCCGACACTTGCATTTCAAATTAGATTTAAAATCTCAAAAAGCGTTGATTTATTAAATGCAGATAGCCTAAATGAAATAATAATAATTGTTCTATTATTCTAACTCAAAATATTTGTAAAATTCTGTTGTTTGCACACCTCTAATTGATTTTATTTTTACATCTAAAATGCACTAAACACTATCGGTGTCCCGAACCGACTCAAAACATCTCTGCGCTAGCTAGCTCTGCTAAACCTAGGACACCAAATTCAGTTTGAAAACACATGAGCCCTCAACTCCAATACCCATTTATGGCCAAGCTATATCTGCAGGAAGGTGGTGGAAATTTGGAAAATAAAAAATTATCTCAATGGAGGGGATGAATTCAAATGAAGTGCATCTTGGGGTTCGACACTGAAACATTAGTCACTCAACGCTGAAACGTACGAAGACTAGAAAAATATAAATTGGAGTCTGCCAGACCGACCATCGTAGTACCATGGAGTTATAAATAGTACTGGCGTACTGGAGGCGCAGGTGTGTGGTCGGCGGTGTACAAGTTAGCACTTCATATTGGCAGACATTTTGATTGTTTACTTTGGTAACCAAGGTAACCTAGGGCCTACCACAGTTCATGGTAGCAAAGTTTAACCTGCTAGTAGTGGTTATAACAATCAAAATGGCAAATAGGCTCAAAGAAACAAACACGATTGTGGACGTGCTGTTCCATTTGAGCTAGACCTCCTTATCATCCAACTCCATGGTAGTACCACCCCATACAGAGTTCTTCGACTTGACAGTGGATATCCTCATTTGTACCGACCAGTACCTACCAAGAGATATAGCCTACACGGCACTCAGACAGCGTTATAGGGCTATGCCTACTAGGGTGGGCCGAAAAAACAACTTTTTTTTTTTCAAAGTCGTAATACCGAAGAAAAGTTGCGAATTGTCGAGACTAAAAAAATTTTAAAAAAAAAAAAAAATCGGTTCATATCTTCCGGTCGCGCATGTGCTCTAAAGTTTTCCAAAATTTGGAAAATTTTGATTTTTTTTTTTTTTTTAGTTGTAATACCGCGGAAAAGTTGCGAATTGGGAAGACTAAAAAGGGTAAAATTTTTTTAAAAAAAATCGGTTTATATCTTCCGGTCGCGCATGTGCTCTAAACTTTTCCAAATTTTTGTAAATTTCACATTTTTACGATAATTTTTAACATTTTTAAATTAGCCTCTTCCCGAATGTAAAAGATCGAATTCTTCATATTTTAAATTTTATTCTATGTTAATAATATTAAAAATTATCGTAAAAATGTGAATTTTTCAAAATTTTGGAAAACTTTAGAGCACATGCGCGACCGGAAGATATAAACCTATTTTATTTTTTTTTTACCCTTTTTAGTCTTCCCAATTCGCAACTTTTCCGCGGTATTACAACTAAAAAAAAAAAAAAAAAATCAAAATTTTCCAAATTTTGGAAAACTTTAGAGCACATGCGCGACCGGAAGATATGAACCGATTTTCAAAAAAAAAAAAAAAAATTAAGTCTCCACAATTCGCAACTTTTCCGCGGTATTACGACTTAAAAAAAAAAATGTTGTTTTTCGGCCCACCCTAATGCCTACCCTGTTTTATGGAATGTATGCTGAGCCTTGTATATTTCTTTCAGTACCTACTCTTTTGGTTGGGAATGGCCAACTTTTCACCACTGTTTTTTTTCTCTCAAAAACGTCACAAAACCACTGTAAATGATTTATATTTTATATTTGTAGTTGTATCTAATGAAAAAATGCACTCGCAAGTTCATTCTGTGTTTTATAATCAAATAATACTTGCACTGTAACTACGATTTAAATGTCATATTTTGTTTGTCAAATTCTAAGTGAAAAATTGTTCACAATTATTC
>JAMZAV010005624.1:0-52151 GCA_024449915.1 Sweltsa coloradensis
TTTTCACATTTTATATGGCGACTTGTATGCACTCAAACATATGCACGAATTTAATTAACAAGATATTGTAATACTAAGATTATCAATTAATAGCTTTTCTTATTTAAGTTACTTTTTAAATATAGTTTTCAATTATATGTAAATTATAAGCAAATTATCAACAATGTAAATAGTTCCTATAACTTAAAATTTTAACAGTTTTAACAAATACTATATATTTAAATACTGATATAGAGCAATTTCTCAAAGGAAAATGTTTTAATCGAGTTATAGTTTTTTATTAGGTGTTTGTCGCAACATGATGAGCCACAATTCGGATCAACGGTATTTGTTGAACCACATCTAATAAAAGTATTAATATAAAAATAAATACGTATGTATTATTCGATATTTTTTTAAGTTAATTTCTGAAACAAACAATTTAGTTTAGTTTAAGTATCACTTTGTAAGGGTAAATTTAAAAAAAAATGTAAGAATTTATACCTGCACATTGATAGATTTTCTATTTCCAACAAGAAATTATGAATTAAAATTAAGCCCAGAAAAAAAGTATCTTGTCACCACCGTTGCTTGCCTCTGCAGTCTATATCCTTTCACCCAGCATAAACTCATCTGGTAAATTATTGTTACCGGCATGCGGGTCCTGTCAGTAGCAATCGTGTGATTGTCATTTCAAAATAATCTCTTTCTCGTTTTCAAAAAGGTTTTGCGTGTCACAAATTGAGCGAATATAATTTGTGGGCATAGCAAACTGCATTGGACATTACCACTTCGCCCAGTATAATATATCGATTGTAATTCGGCTCCCAATCGTTGTGCGTACATCCCTTTGATTCGAATTGATTTCGCTTCAGTTCTCCAATTTAATGTTTTATTTACATTTTTAGATTAGCCCGCTCGTTTGGTATGCAAATGTCCTAAATGAGCTAACGCTATCAAAGACTGTATCGCTGCATGGATGTGACGCGGGACGGGGGTGATTATTTATCTCTCTGTGCTCGAGTTTTATACAATTTTGCGCGAGCATTTTGTTCAAAGCTAAGCTGTATTTCATTGCCTCGTTTTTTCACTGATTCGATAACACAATTTCACATTTTTCCTCGAATTTGCAATGTTTCTATGAAACCCATCACACCGATACATGTAGCTCACGCGTTACATGACCCGAATAATTCAGTAGTGGCCGGTTTGATAACACCCGCGCACAACACTGTCCTGACTGAAGGACTTTCCTAGGTGTTCCACGGTCAAAATACGTCTGCTGAGCTCAAGCCTCTACCATAGCCAGCTTGCAGGTTACCTCTCAGCTACAGCCTCACACTCAATCCAAATCTAGTAAATCACGATGAGCAGAAGACGGACAAGTTCAGTTGTCCCTATAGTAAGATTTTTTACGAGAAAAAATAGAAATAATCAATACCCAACAAAATTAATATTATTGTTATTATTTGTTTATTCCGGACATCTTTATATAATAACAAACATGGATTTATGCTAATAATATCCTACCCACAGCTCGTAATATCACTATAGTATACTCCACACATGCTTTGCACATGTCTTTTAATCTTGCACGCGTGCCTTTATTATTGCCAATATTTATACCACGTGAGAATGATTTCCTGTACATGCATGCACATCACATAGCCACTGGCACAGATTTTGACGAACACATTTGCTATTGCAAAATACCTTGTTGAAATGAGTCAAAAATCGTGCACCGGTCCCAAATACAAAACGTTGGCCTTCTAGTCAGTGGCGTAACTAGTCCTTGTTTCTCGGGGGGGGGGGGGGGGGGGGGGCGAAGGGGGAACATTTTCTGTAACCTTCCAAGATTAATGATCAGCACAGCTAGTAAAAGGGGTATGTAGGTACAGTCAGTGGTGTAATCCAAAAATAATTTATGGGTATGCCCTATTTACTCTTTCCTGGTAAAAGTACACGATTAGGAACAATGGGTACACGATGGTCTGAGGGGGGACCTCCAGTTGACGCGGCGCTCAACCCCGGAAAAGTTTTCGATTCTAAGAGTATGAGTGGAGTATTTTGACGATTTTTTTTTGACAAAAACCTTGTAAAAGATGTACTAAAAAAAGCAATATAAGAAAAATATATCATCAATTATATATCTCAATAAATACCTAATTTAAATAAAAATTATAGACCCCCGCTTCTCCCCCCGTAGTTCGTCACCACCAACCAAACTACCAAAACCTCACAGACAACTCATGATCATCATCTCGTTAGTAATTTCACACAGCTTTAGGTTCTATATATAGTGCAGGACACTGTAAACCTTGTAAATGCCAATTTCGGGTTTACAATGGAATAACATATACTTACAATTCAGTTACAACATTATCATTGTATCCATTAATTAAACATTAATATATAACGTACCTTATCAATACTTACAAAAAAGAAGTTCCAATTATTTGAATACATGCACTAGAGATAATTTATAAATTATTAATTAATTTACTTTCTGTGCTTGAACTATTTGTTTCCTAGATCAGTTTGTGTAGCTCATAAAGATACATGCATTGATGTAGCCTGTTATTTTTTACCTTAATTTTGGAGTATCTCTACATTTAAGTTTAATTTGTGTAACACTAGGAAAACGCTTAAGTCCCGCCGCGTTGATGGATGAGCTTTTTTGTAAGTTTTTAGTTTGCGTGGGACCACTTTTCCTTTCCAAGAGCTTTTTGAATTCATTGTAGGTGATTGTTGTCAAGTTTCTATTGTTACTTGTTAATTGTTATTATAAACCAAAAAAACTCATATTAAAACCTTTATTCTATGGATTCTGGCTAACTTTTTCAACTTTTTCTTTCAAAAAGCAATACATCACCATAACCTTAATGTCCATGTAAAATATGAATGTTGTAGCCCCACCCGTTTGGTCAGAATCGGCCCAAATGTCACGAAAATATCGCACTAAAAATCGGAAAAAAATCGTAAAAGTACGATATTCATGAGAAATATTTCTTCGGTTGCACTTAAAAACGTGACTGGTCTAAGTTCAGAGATTTCGAAGGTCCCCTCCAATTTTCATCGAGATCGCCTATGCCGTTTGCCCGGTAGCGTGCGAACAAACAGACAGAAAAACAAAACAAAAAACAAACAAAAAAACATTGGAGCTAAATGTTTTGAGGAGTCAGTGAAATGGAAGTCTTCGCTTCGCTCATCCAACTAATAGAAAGTTAAGGGGTGTTTTCCCAGGTATTTATTGTGTAATTTATTTTTGTGTAACATGGATGTAGTGAAATGGAACTATTTTAAATACGGTACTTGTTTATTTCGAAGACTGTACAATCAATCTTACCAGGAATATACTTTTACTACGCGAACACTAAATCATGCAACTGCACGATAAAGAATGTATTGAATGTAGGTGTGAGGGTGCGGTCGACGAGGCGTTGCTCCAATCAACCGTGACTGTTGTGTTGTCTGGGATCGAATCCCGGCGAGGGCATGGATGCAGTAGGTCCGATGCAATATGTTCCCAGGAATATATGTTGGCTAAGGCGATGACAACTACGACGACTCCTACGGTGACGATAGCGATGATTTTGTGCGATTAGATTATCAAGTGAGAAGATTTCTAAACAAATATGTTTTAATATTAATATTTTGACCAATTTTCACAATTTTTTTCAGAGTCCCGCATAATGTTGAAACCCTATGGATGTTTAATAGAACTCATATTTAAGTAGTCGCATGTTTACTGAGAAACCCATTCAGTTTAGATTGAGCAGCAGCGAACCGATGACCTACCGAATTAAAGTCTGCGCGTACCCTTCATTTACTACATTAAGTATCTTTTCGGTTCACATAAAGTAAAACTTACTATAAATAATTAAACCGTCTTACTGGAGTACTCGATGCAGAATCAATCAATCAATATTGATTGTTGTTGTGTTTGTTGTTGTTGTTGTTGTTGTTGTTGTGTTTGTTGTTGTTGTTGTTGTTGTTGTTGTTGTTGTTGTTGTTGTTGTTGACTGTTGACAATTGTTGCTTCACTCAATCGCCATTTAGTTACATCAGACGCCATTACTATTATAATGTTCTTTTTCTTATAAGACGTTTTCATGAAACGTGTAGAGGTTCGTCCTAGAACCTACAAGGAACTTTTTCCAGTTTGAAAGGTGCATTGTTGTCTAAAGTAAGGTAACTACCGCGTATCTAACACCCATCTCACTCTCCCGCCACAAAGCAGCGCGATGACGTAGCGTCTTCCATACAAAGCGCCACCACCATGTTAGGTGTTGCCAGAACATGAATTCAATTCCATTCCCAAAGTAATTTCAAATAATTATTACTATCTGATAATCAATCATTCGAGGTTCTTCCTATTGAAAATGTTTTGACAATTATTTTCTCGGCCCTTTCACGATCTGTCTATCTGTATAGCGTGTGGGCGAGGGCGGAGGAATACACCGATAGAGACGGACATGGATAGGCACAATAGGCAGATATTATCTGAAACAACTACATGCTAGGTATCAGGGTGCGATGAACTGAACACCGTGGCTCGATGATAATGTTATCATTGAAATATGAACAAATATTGCGTTGAGGTACACAAGTTTCATGAGTAATTGATATTAGCCTACCAAGTCTCGAGCGTCTATAAGCAGCATTAATACACAGATTAATATTTAACATAGTCAATTAGTGTATTGATTCCTCACTTCCCAAACCATACTTCTTTGATATTGTGATATTTTAACTTATTTTAAATACGTTTAGATTGGTAGATCTATATCTGATCAATATTTCTTGCACATTTTCAGCCCCACATTTTAAACCAAAAATGTTTTTATAAACCCTTTTATTTCTTTAGAAACATTAATCCTGGTGATCATTAGGCGGGCTTTATTAGTTAGTGGTGAGGGTGAAAAGTGTCCAAGCGAGCAAACATGGCCGCCGTGTGTCTGCTGAGTGCTAACAACGCGTCGTGTCAACGACTACACAACAATGACTGTTCGAGCGACGCAGGCACGCACACATGCGAGTGGTATGCAGTGAGTGCGGCGAAGATGTTTTCAATTCCCCCTGTTTTAATTTTCGGGACTTTCCCCAATATTTTTTTAAAAAAAATTTAACCCCCCAAAAAAAAAATTTTTCCCCCGGAAAATTTTTTTCCCCAAATTTTTAATATTCCCCCACCAAAAATTTTATTTTTTTTTCCCCCCCCTTTTTTTGAATTTTAAATTTCTTTACCCCCTTAAAATTCCTTAATAAAAAAAAAACCCCCCGGGGAAATTTAAAAAAATTTTTTTTTTCCAAAACCTTTTTTTAAAAAATTTTTTTTTCATTATCATATAAACATTCCTTTTCTCGTTTGAAAGTTTTTGCGTGTCCAAAATTAGCCGGAGTGATTTGTAGGGAGCAAAAACGCGGGGACAACACTTGCGATAAGATTGGGGTTGGTCAAATCTTTGGGTGCGACATCCTTGTCATTTTGTGGCGAAAGGGCCGGGGGGGGGGGGGGGGGGGGGGGGGGGGGGGGGGAGGGGGGGGGGGGGGGGGGGGGGGGGGGGGGGAAAGGGGGGGGGGGGGGGGGGGGGGGGGGGGGGGGGGGGCAAAACATTTTCTGAAACCTTCCAAGATTAATGGTCAGCACAGCTAGTAAAAGGGTATGTAGGTACTGTCAGTGGTGTAATCCAAAAATAATTTATGGGTATGCCCTATTTACTCTTTCCTGGTAAAAGTACACGATTAGGAACAATGGGTACACGATGGTCTGAGGGGGGACCTCCAGTTGACGCGGGCCAAAAACCCCCGGGAAAAGTTTTCGATTCTAAGAGTAATGAGTGGAAGTATTTTGACGATTTTTTTTGACAAAAACCTTGTAAAAGATGTACTAAAAAATGCAATATAAGAAAAATATATCATCAATTATATATCTCAATAAATACCTAATTTAAAAAAGTTATAGACCCCCGCTTCTCCCCCCCCCCCCGTAGTTCGTCACCACCAACCAAACTACCAAAACCTTACAGACAACTCATGATCATCATCTCGTTAGTAATTTCACACAGCTTTAGGGTCTATATATGTGCAGGAACTGTAAACCTTGTAATGCCATTTCGGGTTTACAATGGAATAACATAACTTACAATAACAGTTACAACATTATCATTGTATCAATTAATTAAACATTAATATATAAACGTACCTTATCAATACTTACAAAAAAGAGTTCCAATTATTTAATACATGCACTAGAGATAATTTATAAATTATTAATTAATTTACTTTCTGTGCTTGAACTATTTGTTTCCTAATCAGTTTGTGTAGCTCATAAAGATACATGCATTGATGTAGCCTGTTATTTTTTTACCTTAATTTTGGAGTATCTCTACATTTAAGTTTAATTTGTGTAACACTAGAAAACGCTTAGTACCGCCGCTTTGATGGATGAGCTTTTTTGTAAGTTTTAGTTTGCGGGGGACCATTTTTTCCTTTCAAAGAGGTTTTGAATGCATTGTAGGTGATTGTTGTCAATTTCTATTGTTATTTGTTAATTGTTATTATAAACCAAAAAAATCATTTTAAAAAACCTTTATTCTATGGATTCTGGCTAACTTTTTCAACTTTTTCTTTCAAAAGCAAAAACACCCCATAACCTTAATGTCCATGAAAAATATGAAGTTGTACCCCCACCCTTTTGGTCAGAATGGGCCCAAATGTCACGAAAATATCGCACTAAAAATCGAAAAAAATCGTAAAAGTACGATATTCATGAGAAATATTTCTTCGGTTGCACTTAAAAGTGACCGATCTAAGTTCAGAGATTTCGAATGTCCCCTCCAATTTTCATCGAGATCGCATAAGCCGTTTGCCCAGTAGCATGCGAACAAACAAGACAGAAAACAAACAAAAAAAACAAACAAAAAAACATTGGAGCTAAATGTTTTGAGGAGTCAGTGAAAGGGAAGTCTTCGCTTCGCTCATCAAATAATAGAAAGTTAAGGGTGTTTTCCCAGGTATTTCTTGTGTAATTTATTTTTGTTAACTGGATGTAGTGAAATGAACTATTTTAAATACGGTACTTGTTTATTTCCGAAGACTGTACAATAAATCTTACCAGGAATATACTTTACTACGCGAACACTAAATCATTGCAACTGCACGACAAATAATGTATTAAAGGTAGGTGTGAGGGTGCGGTCGACGAGGCGTCTCCAATCAACCGGGGACTGTTGTGTTGCCCTGGGATCGAACCCCGGGCGAGGGCATGGATGCAGTAGGTCCGATGCAATATTTTTCCCAGGAATATATGTTGGCTAAGGCTATGACAGCTACGACGACTCCTACGGTGACGATAGCGATGATTTTGTGCGATTAGATTATCAAGTGAGAAGATTTTTTCAATTTTTTTCAGAGTCCCCCCATAACGTTGAAATCTATGGATGTTTAATAGAACTCATATTTAAGTAGTCGCATGTTTTACTGAGGAACCCATTCAGTTTAGATTGAGCAGCAGCGAACCGATGACCTCCCGAATTAAAAGTCTGCGCGTACCCTTCATTTACTACTTTAAAAGTATTTTTTTCGGTTCACATAAAGTAAAAATTACTATAAATAATTAAAACGTCTTACTGGAGTACTCGAGCAGAATCAATCAATCAATCAATATTGATTGTTGTTGTTGTTTTTGTTGTTGTTGTTTTTGTTGTTGTTGTTGTTGTTGTTGTTGACTGTTGACAATTGTTGTTTCACTCAATCGCCATTTAGTTACATCAGACGCCATTACTATTATAAATGTTCTTTTTCTTATAAGACGTTTTCATGAAACGTGTAGAGGTTCGTCCTAGAACCTACAAGGAACTTTTTCCAGTTTGAAAGGTGCATTGTTGTCTAAAGTAAGGTAACTACCGCGTATCTAACACCCATCTCACTCTCCACCCACAAAGCAGCGCGATGACGTAGCGTCTTCCATACAAAGCGCCACCACCATGTTAGGTGTTGCCAGAACATGAATTCAATTCCATTCCCAAAGTAATTTCAAATAATTATTATTTTTCTGATAATCATCATTCGAGGTTCTTCCTATTGAAATGTTTTGGACAATTATTTTCTCGGCCCTTTCACGATCTGTCTATCTGTAAGCGTTGGGCGGGCGGAGGAATACACCGATAGAGACGGACATGGATAGGCACAATAGGCAGATATTATCTGAAACAACTACATGCTAGGTATCAGGGTGCGATGAACTGAACACCGTGGCTCGATGATAATGTTATCATTAAAATTTGAACAATATTGCGTTGGGGGTACAAAAGGGTTTCATGAGTAATTGATATAAGCCTACCAAGTCTCGAGCGTCTATAAGCAGCATTAATACACAGATTAATATTTAACTTAGTCAATTAGTGTTTTGATTCCTCATTTCCCCAAACCATATTACTTCTTTTATATTGTGATATTTTAAACTTATATTAAATAGGGTTTAGATTGGTAGATCTATATCTGATCAATATTTCTTGCACATTTTCAGCCCCACATTTTAAACCAAAAATGTTTTTATAAACCCTTTTATTTCTTTAGAAACATTAATCCTGGTGATCATTAGGCGGGCTTTATTAGTTAGTGGTGACGGTGAAAAGTGTCCAAGCGAGCAAACATGGCCGCCGTGTGTCCGCTGAGTGCTAACAACGCGTCGTGTCAACGACTACACAACAATGACTGTTCGATGACGAGGCAGACTTGTATGCAGAATAGAACACGGTCACATTACATGCGAGCTGGATAAAAAATGAACAATGTTGAGTGGCTGGCGAAAGAGATGTTTTGTGGCCTATTTACGAGGGTTTACATCTCGGAATCATCTACATACAACGGCGTTAAACTTGTTTTCCTCCAATGAATTTGTTAGTCTATTCGACCAAGTATGTCAACTATCCAACTAAAACGATACATTTTGATTTTGTAAAACAATTAAATCGTGTAGGAAAAGGTTAATGCCAAACAAAATTTTTAATATTTTATACAAATCTGCTAAGCAAAACCGATAGATGTAGCTCTTGTGTAACAACGACAGTTTGACATCTGCCACTGGCAATCACGACTGACAATTTTTACATGGTTTTCGTCACTCAAAAATCGACAAGTATAAAATTAGGTAAATATATGTTTACATGTCAATCTTTTTCTGGATATGCATGTTAATTTATGGATACGTGTATCAACTTGTAGCTCAAACAGCAAACGCCCTCACAAAATATACTGTATTACTATGAGATGGCCAATGAGAATACAAATACATTGATTGTATACATTGATCGCCTTAGAGACACATCTCTTAGCCCGGACGTTATTTTCAACCTGTTGGCCGACGATTGGTCAGCGCATTATTAGAATTCTTTCCTTTGCGTCGATAATTGAATATTATTTTCTGATTGGGTGAAGGGGGGGGGGGGAGGTCTGTCGGCTATCAGAGATGTAACATGCAACATTCTGGCCGTACAATCGGTGTAATTATAAGGTACATGACACGTGAAGAATGCCCTTGCAGTCAGCGCCTGGGATCAGAAGTTAGATAGACCAAGCCGCTCAGTCCATCACGAGACCACACTTGCAGGGAATCTATATTACAAACTAGTTAGTGTTGTTTGTCGGCTTTATCGTTCACATTGATTTGTATTTAAGGAATAAATATACGTATAAGGTATACAATTAGATTAAGTATATTTTATTTATTTCGTTGCTACTGTCCCTTGCCAATGACTTATATCCTGCACTTTTACTTTGGAACTTTTAACTTATAGTGTGCATCAACCTCAATAACCTTAGTTGGCCATTGATACGTTGATCGATTGATATCGGTTGGAGTAATGCCCAGCTTTTAGTTGGTTGGTATACTAACAACTAACTTTCAGGTAGGTATACTTGGTTAACTCGCGTATAGCCAATGACTTACGACGGCCATGGTTGATTTAATACATTGGAATATGGGTATAACTAAACACAGCTCCCAGTTTTACAGAATCATGTTATTTCTTTATAATTCATATACTATAATTACATAATATTAATACTATATTTTACATCTTTGTGCTTAATGACTACATCTATATTCGCTCGTATACTTAGTGTATTTCATATTTCTCTTGTTTTTGGTTTTGTTATAACCTACAAGTGACAGTGTTATTTAAGTATGTTGAACCAATTGCCACAGGAAAGCTCATGGTTGTACTGTTTTAGTCCTATTTTAGAATAAATTTCCAAATAAATAAATTATTATACAAACAGTAATATTGTTGTTATATAACTGTAATAATTATTATAACGGCAATAGCAGCACACATTCACACCACGAGCGAATCACATTCTAAAGCTAGTTTATATAAAGTGCAACAGAAGCCGGTTTACGTTTTGTCCTCTACAAATGTAGCTATCATAATAATTATTGTGCATCCCTTCATTGCATACTCGGCTACAGATGAATTACATGTGATATTCGTAATTCTTCTCTTTGGTCTCAATCTTGCTCCATCTTCTCCAGGCAAGAAGGGTTTTTCAGAACCCCACACTACATTGGTCAACCTGTCCACTACTTGGCAAGTAAATCACGATAAATTCATTTCAATACGCGGCTACAATTGAGTTTATCCAGTTCTTTAGACAAAAATCACTTCGCAGTGACAATACTTTCGAGAAGTACAAAAAGATGTACCCCGTTTGACAAATTACTGCAGCGGAATCTGCAACGTTGCAGAAACTGGGTCTTCGTTATTGTGTAGAACCAGGGCGATATTATAACATTATCACAATGGCGTCAGTTGTCCGTGTCAGTCTAAGTTTTTACTTTTACTGAACGTTTTTCTAACCGTTTTTTAATCTACTTTTATTTTTCTATTTTATTTTAATTTAAACCGAATCGATTAACTTTAAGTTTGCAATTTACATTTTACATAAATGTTAGATTTTTTCTTGTTTGTACATTGATGCTCTATTTGTTTGTTTTGATAATTGACCAATTAATGCATATTATTTTGTGTGCGATTATGTAATCTAAATTTTATATTTTGTCCACTTTTGTAAATCAGTTTTTTTCATGACAAATATACAAACGAAAATACACAGACTTCATCGATCGTATTTTAGGTTCGCCGTTGAAATTGTTTGCTCTCTGGACTGTTCATCATTTAGTGATGCTAATACGAGTTTAGACCTGCTACAAATGGATGCAATATTTTATCTATAAAAAGAATTCAATACGCAGAATTGGATTTTCATCGCAGAAACTAATGAAGTTTGGACTTCAGTCATTCACATTATGAAGTGCTGAATATTGCCGCCTAAGTAAGGGAGCGCGATAATAAATCAAATCATGGCAAATGACGTCAGCATCTGAATCTGACACAGTAGGAGTCAAGCTTGTCAAGCTCTCAGGGAAAAATAACTAAATTACATCAAATTAATGTCAGAGCAGAAGTTACTTCTTCAGTTGTAAAGAAATAAATGTACACACATTTTGTCTTTCTCTCTATTAAATAAATAAAATATTTCCACAGTCATATCCAGTTTCGCTCTTTTAATGTTGTTTTTACTACCTCCCTAGGGGGTTAGAACAGACAGTTGAAACTACGAATCCTTGTAGCCGTCTAAATAAAAAATACCTTTAGACGGTGGTACACAATTATTTAGGCCTGAAATGCATGAAATGTATACGTATAATACGCATGGTCGGGATCTGGTATTTTTATAACGTTATAGATTGTAGCAAAGATACCGTTTATCTTACCCGGTGTCGAAAGCAATAATATAGTTTATTAATTTTTACTTTAAATTGTTTTTCAGGAGGCATCGCGTTGCGTCCAACGAATTAAATATATCACTTCACACACACCTGTGTTGGCGTATCGCAATCATCTGTGGGAGTGGGACGCGCAGTCACGTGGTCTACACTCTACACTCTACACTCTACACTCTACACTCTACACTCTACACTCTACACTCCACAACCCAAAACTCCACATCCACAATCCCACTCCACACTCCAACAATCCACACTCCCCCACTCCACACTCCACACCCACACTCCACACTCTTTCATCTACACTTACACTCTACACTCTTCCACTTACTTTCTACACTCTACACTCTACACTCCACACTCCAAACTCTACACTCTACACTCCACACTCCACACTCTACACTCTACACGACGTTTCGTAGGAAGCCCAATGAGTGTCATTCTTCTCTCCGACTCCCTAGTCCAACTTAATAGGACCTCTGGCTCAACCTAGGCCTACCACTGATATGCCAGTAAATAAATAAAATAAAAACGTTCGCATTTAGAGTCTACCCACTGAGTCAAATAACGGGACTTTAATTTAAAGTAGGCGGAGTCAACCTGAGATTGAGATTGAGCTATTTATATTGTTCTCATGATGATTATGACTATTATTTGCAAGTAAAAATTATTCTACTACTAACTGAGCTGGGAGACTGCTTCTAGTAAATTGATTTGCTGACATAACTATAATAAGCTAAGCTGTAATTGTATTTGCTTCATGTAAAAATTTGCTACTTTTAATGTTGTTACTTTAGTTATTCATCTAGAGTTTATATTTCATACAGTCTATTTCATAACATCTTAACATTGTACATATTTTAATCTTGCTTAGTCAGATTGCATATCTAAAGTCTAAACCTTATAAGTATAAATTGCTAATCTAGTAGCTTGTGTTATAAATTATAGTTGCAATAGGCCCTATGCCATCATATGCAGTCTTGGGGAGGAACGCGTTCCTAGTAACGCGTTCCTTTTTCAGGAACTTTTGTGGGAACGAGTTCCTTTTCTTTGATCAGGAACTTGTAACGTCAAAGTTACTATTTGGTGGGAACTTGGAACGAATTTAACGTTCCTTTATAAGTTCCTTTCGTCGTCGTAATCCCTTCAAATTCCAGTAGCTGAATTCATAAACTGCAGTTTGAAAATATCAATGTGACATCTTGTTTTTTCGAAAATGGCGCCCCCCTTGACAGATGGCCTGGGACTCACTTTAATAATAATAAGAGTAATGATAAATAAACTCATTTCACATTTATTATTGTTTAAATCAGTGATGGTATAAGGAACGTGAAAGGAACTACAAGTTCCTTTTGAGGAACGAGGAACGTTTCAGTTCCTTTTTTATTGAAAAGGAACGAGGAACGTCTCAGTTCCTTTTTAGGCAGAAGTAACTTAACTTTTCAAAGTTCCTTTTTTGGGGGAACGTGCCCAAGACTGATTCATATGCAGCCTTCTTAGCATATATACTAAATATTCTATAGTACGTTATGTTAACTATGTCTTGCTATTGTAAAGAGCGTAAGCTCATGTCGGTAAAAAAAGCTAAATTTACAAAAGTAAAAAAAAAAAAATTACAGAAATAAATAAACCTAGTAAGTTATATATTATTGGTATTATGTTACATATTCTATAATTATATGTGGGTTGACTCTAAATACTATTTTTATTTATTATTTATGTGATAATAACATTGTGAAGAGAACTTCCTCTGGATCTGAAGGTTCTCAACACGAAGGCACTGGATTTAAAAAAAACTTCTTCGGGAATCAATAAAGTTGGGGTTCACACTTTCATTTAGTTGTCACCTTCTAATCTTATTATTTTCTAAAATAGATTTGTAAAATTTGTATCATTATTCATTTCAATTCAAATGCGGTTTATTTTTATAATGGTATGTTTTATTGATTTTTGATTGTTATAAGCTAGGCCTATAATGTTAGTTGCTTGAATGTATGTATTGTGGGTTCTATTGTGTTTAACTGTTGAGTTTTTTTATAGTTTTTGATTGCCTATCTATTTTTGTTTAAACTTATGCTAAGCACATTATTGTTTATTTTAATTAACTTATTTTAATATCAATTTTATTATATTTATTATTTAGGAATATCACACACAATTCTGTGTTCAAGGGCTATGTTCTTTGTCACATTCCTAACGAATGTACCAATGATCATTGAATAATAGTAAATTATACGTGGAGGCGTTGAGAATTTCTTGAGAACATAAATTCTTACACCAAATATGCCACTATATTCGCTATACGCTGTCGCTGTGCTTTAGAATTCTTAAACTTGTCTGATCCGAACATTTAAACCAACGCTGACATTTAAAAATAAACACGTACCAGTTTATATTTCAACAGTTATATTGTAAAATGGCAAGAATGAAATGCGTTTAAAACTGTGGGATGTCCATGTCCCGTAATGCTGCAAACCATCGCGACTTGGGACGAAGTGGGAACCCGGCGGAAACTCTTCAAATAAATAAAACAAATCCAAACTCAATCCCGAAAGTTTTTCTCGTCGCGAGGAGAGGGTTGGTTATTCTAAGTTGGACTTGCTCTTATTGTAACAGATTCATTGTCTTGAAATGTTGTTGGGAACCGCACAAAAGGAGGACTCGCAATATGCTGTGCACGGGAATTGAACGCGGAAGAGTTTTATGGAAAACAATTTAATTTCCTTCTAAAGAGCGACTTTGCTATCGGGTTTAGTTGGTACGGTTACAGCCAAGAAGCGAGAAGAATGCTTGCGCTCTCGTATCCCATCCCGAACCGAACTATTCAAATGTAATTCACACATTCGTTTCATAAAAGTTGGCCACAGTATAAAATATTAGGCACTAGGCAGTATTCTCATCAATAATCTCCTGCAAAGATAAATAAATCCACATTATTTAAGTTTGACCTTAAAATTACTTGCTGGTAAAATCTTGTTATTATGTACCTCAATGAATTGCCCAACCCCTCCTCTATAGTTTCATTATGATGTATTTATAATTATTTTGTGTGTATTTGTAATTGATATGTTGTATTGTGTTTTATTTGTAATAGTTGAACTTTGTATTGAAATATGTATCGTACACTCTCGACCAGAAGTAAATCAAAGGCTTTGTATAAATAGTAGATGCAACTATCCTTTGATGCATTTATGGTCTATGGTGTACGTCATTGGATTTTAATTAATGAAATCAATAAATATCATGCAAGTAGGTGGTCAAATCAAATGTTAACTTATAATAGATAGATAGATAGATAGATAAGGGGCTTTATTGTAAGGCGGGATTAGGGCTAGTGAAGCCTTATCTTCCTATCCAACCTAATACTAATAATAATAATAATACTATTGATAATGAAGAGAACATTACATGATTATATAAAATATTGAAATAATACATTAAATACATTATGGTAGCATTATTGCAAAGTTAAAATTTTCTAGGTGTATAGTAATGTTATGCAAATTATGAATTTTGAATCGATTTATGCAAATCTTCAATAGTTAAGAAACATTCATCATCCATTCACACAAAAGTACAAAATTAATATAGCTTTAGACATTGTGTGCAGAAATACAGGTGAGCAGGAGCAGGTTGTGGTATGCATTACTCAATCATTAATTTAACAGAGGCTGTAGCGGCTGATGTTTATAGCTGTTAATTGGATGAGCGTAGCGAGCGTAGCGAAAACTTCAATTTCACTGGACCCCCCAAAAAATTTAGCTCCAATGTTTTTTTTTTTTCCCCGTCTGTTTGTTTCGCTCGATTCCGGGCAAACGGCATAATAATAGATTCGGTAGGATAAAAGTTTAGGAATAATGAGTAAAAAAACTTTATGTAAGAGAAATGACTATGTTTTAGTACTTATTTGTTTGTTTTTTATACCAGAGACCCGGAAATGTAACTCTATATTCTTCTGTCAATTCTTTACACAATTAGTGTCGTTAAGGAGTAGTGTGCCTCGATTTGGTACATACGCTTACAAATGTGGTTTATCAGTGTCACGCTTGTATATGGCCTTCAGCAGTCAGAGCCAATGATTTCAGCTTTAGTTTTGTTCTAAACTAAGTCTAACTTGATCAAGTCATTCGTCTAACCCCTAAGAAAGTCTTATCTGCAATCTTCCCAATTTTGTGTTAGCGAGTGTCCATCTCTGTTAGTTGTAATGATAACGTTTTCCGACAGATGTCGCGCTAGTCGTCCACCGCCGTCTATCACACACGGCCTTCTAGACGTTAGATCCAGCCCCAGACGGGATAAAAGTGTGTTCTATTTACGTCTGTCTCTGTACAGAGACATGTCGACAAAGTGATTTCGGAGATAACATTACTACGACCTAGGAAAATAAGGACATTGTGGCACAGAGTAGTTGTCTTGTAGCCGAAAGCATTGCATTGTCAAAGTGTTGTGCTGCTTGATGTTTTGGATAAAGATAAGAACTTTACAAAGATTTGCGCAGCCAAGTTGCTCCAAAGTGTCAGATTGAGATTAAGAATAATTTATTCATACAATACTATAATTAAACAGCAGCATTTATCAACCAACTTGCTAGATAACAAACTTACATAGTCTTGATACTATATGAAATTTAAAAAACATTTATATTCATAAATAATAATAGTAATCATAATAATTATTACGTCAGTAAACATACGCATAATGCGCAGATATAGGTACACATAACAGTGGTATGCAATACTTATCTTATAATACTTCCTATACCTACCTACCTACCTACCTACCTACCTACCTACCTACCTACCTACCTACCTACCTACCTACCTACCTACCTACCTACCTACCTACCTACCTACCTACCTGAAGACCAGTTAAAAGTTTCGAAAAGTGCGAAATTGTTTACGTGACACTAAAAAGTAAAAATATACATATATTGGACTGCAAGAGGTAAAGCAAAGCAATTGCTGCTTAGACCGTTGGATGAGCTCAGGCCATCTCAAATTTAAATTTACATTTAATTAAAAACAGGTGGATTCTTGGTGAATTGACATATTCTGGAGCATGTATTGACCTTAAATTTTCACCCCATCGACTTGGAAACTTCACGATTTTGATGTGTCTACAAGGCAACATTTCATATAATTATATATTATGTCTCCTACATAACCTTGGCTTATCACAGAAAAAGGTATATTTTGTGTCATATATTATACAATCTGTTACTAAAACTACTAAACGGGTTGTAATCATAACTTAACATACAGTTCAAACCCTTAACACCATATTATGACAATCGGTAGAGCTTTGGTGTGATGCATTCGTACATGGCCCTTGTCAGTTGTCTGCCCGAGATCATGCAACAGTCAGTATGACATGAGAGCTATTCTAATCCAAGGTGAATGATTATGAATGATGAAATAGTGGTTCCCGATCGTTTTTCGTTGATTGCTCTACTCTAGAGTAAAGATTCGCGAAGCTTCTGAAGCATAACTTTTCTTCTCTCTCAGTTGCATACAACTATTTGTGCTCAACAAACTTCACGGTACTAAAAAAATTAAAATGAGTCTAGAAAAAGTCTACATCACGGATGTGAAGGTTACATAACAAGTGGAGATCGGGATTTCAGTTTTTACCTTACTTGCTGAGTACCATTTCTCACACATTGAGCGCGATTCGTTAGCTATTTGAAAGCAACGTTGCTTCATTAACGTCGATTGTGCAGAGTAAAGTGTAGACGTACTGTAAAGCACCTAATTGATGTTTACTTCACAACCCCTAGTTAACTTTTCACTTCCAGTTACCAGCACGCGATGAAAAAGATATAACACGGCTAATACGGCAGATTTCACACATAATCTTGCAGCCTGAGAGCGAGGGGGTATGGACTATGGAGCCTCCCCTCCCAACCAAAGCATTTACTCTTCTAATGCTGTACTTGGAGGCTCAAGAACATGGAGCGTCAGCGTTCTTCTATTGAAAAATGTTCTTTGGTTAGTTATACATTCAGTGAGGCTTCTCTTCTAAGAAATAAAAATACAGGACATACTGTAATTTCCTTTCAAGATAGTAATAATGCGTATTAAAAGCCTGCAAGTGAAACATTGGTTGAAGAAAAATCCAACACTAGAGATGTGAAAGTGAAAATATGTGAAGTGTTGTTAAGGTGGATAACCTAACTCCACTTTTAATTATTAGTATAATTGTGTAGTAATTGTGTTATACTGAGATTATCTAAGGGGGTAGATAATATCCAGGGCCACGGTAAGTACGAACTATGAGAACTATTAGGCTATCCACTTTAACAAGTGTGCACATATGTGAGTATAGCCAATGGTTTTATACTTGTATCCATGTTGTAACATGTAACTCGTAAATTCTCATTCACATTAAACGTTTATGCTGTGGTAATGATAAATAAATGTGTTTTAATCTACAACTACTTGAATTTAATGAAAATTGTCATAAAAATAAATTGATCAATAATTGAATAATTAATCAAGATTTCAAGAAGTTCCCAGGCAAAACTCTACCGTGTAATTCAAGCTTTGGGGTTAAAATATAAAATGTTTTAACTAATTATTTTCGCATGGTTTATTTTAGAAACTATATTATTTGTCCAAACCGTTTGTCGAATGATTTTCTTGCCGAAAGGAAAAATATTATATTACAATTTAGTTAGAGGAAAGTTCTTTCGCTAGTCGCGCCCTAAAAAAACACAATTATTCTGGTATAATATTCAATAATTATTAAAAACACACGAATGCAGTGTTTGTAGAACTGTACAGTGTACACCCACGAGGAACAAGAATTTCTTGTACAATCGTGGACTCGTGTTTTCTCGGAGATGGAAGGGAATTTCGCCCGTGAATTACAGTAATTCCCGTAGATTTGCGTTGAACCAGACATTACACACAACGCAACACTACTAAGGTAATCAGCGTTTCATTGTTCTGCCGAGTAGAGATGAAAGGCCGGCCAGTGGCCGAAGGTAAGTTAGTTCGAGAGACGAGTCAACAAAACAACCACGAATGGAATATCGCGTAATTTGATTTGCTTTCCGTAATCTAGCGAGTAACCGGACCTAGCTCACAGAGAATTACAAACGTCTTTACTCTCAATGGAAGTTTGTCATCGCTCGGTACAAAGCGAGCCAAACCTCAGGGGCATACAGCCAGTCTTGTGTTACGTTACATTTCTATCCTAGAGTTAATTAGTTAATTAACAAAGCGACTTCAAGACCAGACTAAATTAAATAACTCAGTTGACAGTGCTCTGTTGCCATTATTTGATAATACTAAAATGTTATAATAGTTATTATACGGTTAGTCCGGTTCCTTTGGACGTCTCGTAATTCTCCTTTCAGAACTAATACTTTTACTAAGTTTTATTAATAAAGAGTTAAAACCAGGAGAAACATTGTCAACAAGTGTTCACTAAAGGAAATATGGTGAAAATTACAAACCAATTTGCAATTAAAGTAACATTTTAGAACATATTTAAGCATAGGGCTCGGCTATGACATATCGTTTAATTATCGATTCACTTAAAAATATCGATATTTCAACTTTTTTATATTTGGGTAAACAAAGTCCAATTAAAAAAAATATTGTCATAAGAATTTGGCTTTCTATAACTAACGTTTGATGCAAAAAGTTGAAAAGGTAATCGCCAAAAATTCATAACGATCTTACGATATCACACTCGCGTTTAGTGACCCGGCACCTCCACCAAGCGTAAAAGTCAGGTCGAATTTACTATGGGCTACCCGGCATACCAATTCATTATTTTTCCGATATAAAGTCCAAATATTGATATCGAAAAAATATTATATTTCGATATCGTATCGATGTCATTCCGGAAACATAATTATATGCTAACTGAGGAAGGTCTGTTTGAGTTAAAACTATTTAATCTTATGGCGTCTTCGTTACTGACTGTGTGTTATTTTCAGTTCAGACTACATAGTATTCAAAATTCTTTCGCTCATACGATATAAATTATATAAAGTATATTACAACAGAATATTTTTTTGTGAAACCTGCCCAAGGTGCAATGCTTTCTTCAGGTGTCTAACTTGGTATATTGGAGTTAAGACAATTGTGAAGGGATGTCAGAGGGCATTCGCATTCGCCTCGAAAAATCTTCTGTCAGGAATACCGATCTCGACGAGATATGAACCCGAGACATCCCGAACTAGAGTCGCACGAACACTGTCGGTTGTATTACAACAGATGCAGAACGTTTTCAATGCGTAATATACCGATCGACGTGGCCTCTAGTCACGATTTCGAATTACAAAATGAACCATGTTTGTGCAACCATTGATTCAAACTACGGTGCAAAGTAAACCTCAAAACCAAACTATTGTCCGTATTTTGGATAACATAATGTGAGTTTTGTTAGTTTAACATTTAAAACGTTGTTGATGCTATAATTTCAATTTGTGCTACCCTACAATCATTTTAAGTCATAGCAATAAACACTGCTTGTAGCTTTGCAACTATTTAAATACGGGTTTGCTACAGATTGCTTTGCTATATATAACAGTTATTTTCTAGCTATAGGAAAATTATATTTTTTCGTAACACAACCAGTATATAATTTAACCCATACTGTTTTCCTATGTTGATATTGTATGGAAAATCTCTCTTGTCACATTGTGTTATGATAATTGAACAAATAATATACGGTTCACTTTGGAATAACGTAATCTTAAACTATATACTTCATTAGTACGTATGTAAACCGGCTAGTTAAAACACACATATTATTATTCCTAGTTTGACATTTGCGATAATGATATAAATGTCTTAACGTTTTCGACGGCGTTACAACTTGTATCTACGAAAATGTTGGTGCAGGTTAAATAAGTAAATTTTAGAGGAAAGAAACACGTTTATTTTTTCATTAACGAGCTAGGTCATAGAATAGGACCATCTATTTTGAACAGTCTTTACTGGGATGAGTGGATGGATGGAGTTGTGTTCTCTCTGTCTCTCTTACTCTCTGTCTCTCTGTCTCTCTCTCTCTCTCTCTCTCTCTCGCTTTCTGTCCCGTTTTACCCCAGGGCATCATCAGACTTAGAGAAGGCAATTGTACTTAACAACCGTAGGTTCGAAAGAGAACGAAAAAACCTTGAACGTCTGTTAGCGTCGGGACGCCGTACGGGGGAGGTTCGATCGTCTTTAAGGAAGTTCATACGGCAAGTCGAGTCCCGTTGTCTGAGGGGTGGATATATTCAGCTCTGTGAATCATCACCACACTCGACGGTTTAATCACAGACAGCAATTATTGATATAGAATAAGTTTGAACACAGATTTATCACAGACAGAGGAATGGTAAGAGATGGTATCACTCGCTGGCTTGGGCTTACATGGTAAATACAGTAATGTGTTCTCGTATGACGCTAGACAAGTTATAATATTATTAACACCAAGGTCCGTCCGTCTCACTGTGCTTGCGTTACTCTTTTCATGATAAAAACCGAACACGGCGTCTCATTGGCATGCGGGTTTTTTCTTATTGCCCGAGTTTCATTTTCTTATCAATAAATAACTTTTTACCATAAAATGCAATGCTTGAGTGTTTTATTCGTATCTATTTTTATTTATTTTTATTTATTTATTTATTTATTTATTTAACGTCTATCCTATTCAGTTATAAAAACTGATTTACAAAGGAGGACAACTACTTAAATTCAGCGATGTGGGCCAGACTTAAATTCAGCGATGTGGGCCAGTCCTGTGGATCAGTCTACAACATCCAGAATGATGTACAATAAATATTCTTTGCGAAAGTAAAGTGGTCCTCCGCATCACCACTCATGGACCCAACACCTGGGGATAAGGGGGGAATGGCAAACCCCCCAGAAAGTTTGAAAATGGCCAAGTCTACCCGGCACCTCCACCAAAATAATAAAAAAACGAATTATTTTATTTTGTATTTTCCTCGACGACCTCCCGTGCCCGTGCTTGTTAAATTTAAACATGGCCAATCACTAAAATTAGACTAGGCCACTTCGCTCACGCTTTTTCTATTCGCGTTGATGGATGAGCTATTATGGTTGATTGTCGTTGCCTTGAAAGTACGATTTCTAAAGAGAAATTTTTCTTCGATTGTTCCTAAAACCACAACATATCTTAGTTTAGTGATTTCAAACGTTCCCATAAAGTTTCATCAAAATCGGAGCGGTGTAGCCGTTTGCCCGGTCGTGGGCCAAATATTACGAAAATATCGTATTAAAAATCGGCAAAAATCGTTAAAGTACGACAACGACGACGTGAGAAACTAAGGCGCTTCAACCGGTTAGGTCATATTGCGCCGCCTGTGATACTGAAAGATGATGAGATGAGTTAACGGTGTGTTTATGATCATGAGAAATATTTCTTCGATTTTACTTAAAAACTTGGCAGATCTAAGTTCAGAGATTTCGAAGGTCCCCTCTAATTTTCATCAGATCGAATATGCCGTTTTCCCAGTAGAGAACGAACAAACAGACAAAAAACAATCAAAAAACAAAAAAACAAACAAACAAAATCACCCGAGCTATTTTTTAGGGGATAAGTGAAATTGAAGTCTTCGCTTCGTTCATCCAAAAATAAAGCAATTACTCCTGTAATTATCATGTTAACAATGTCTCATTCCGAAAGTCCTTTAAAATTATTTTTATTATTAATGCTTTTACGTCACATTTTAGGGAGCGAAGTTTCCCAACACGCATCACTTCTCCGTCCGTCTGTCGACGTCTAAACCCGTCTAAACGACAGAAACAAAACAAGACTCCAAATGACTTGCGGTTTTTGTTGTTGACATTTGCTTCAAGAAGAACGATACCGAATTTTTTGGTGCCCCTTGGAGGCGATGCTAGCGCCACCTAAAGGCGAGAACCCGGTACCTCCACCAAAATAATAGAGTTCAATGCTTGGAATTACGATCAGGATAGAAGAAGGATCTATGTATCATAATGGTAGGCTTTACTTCCTGTTTTGGGTTTCTTTCCTACTTGTGCTTCTAACAAGTTGTAATATAGTAGGAAAACGCTTAAGTCCCGCCGCGTTGATGGATGAGCTTTTTAAAGTAGTTTGCGTGAGATATCTTTATTTTTGCAAGTGCTTTGTTTTGCTGCCTACGCATTGAAGGTGATTGTTGTCAAGTTTCTTTTGTTACCTGTCAATTGGTATTATTTACCGTAAAAAAAATTATATTAAAAGCTTATTTCTATGGATTCTGGCTAACTTTTTCAACTTTTCTTTCAAAAGGTACTACATCACCATAACCTTAATGTCCATGTATAATATGAACGTTGTAGCCCCCCCCGTTTGGCCAGAATTGGCCCAAAAGGCACGAAAATATCGCACAAAAAATCAAAAACTATATTAAAAGCTTTATTTCTATGGATTCTGGCTAACTTTTTCAACTTTTTTCTTACAAAAGGTACTACATCACCATAACCTTAATGTCCATGTATAATATGAACGTTGTAAACCCCACCCGTTTGGTCAGAATTGGCCCAAATGTCACGAAAATATCGCACTAAAAAAACGAAAAAAAATCGTAAAAATACGATATTCATGAGAAATATTTCTTCGATTGTACCAAAAACAATACACCTCTAAGTTCAGAGATTTCGAAGGTCCTGTCAAATTTTCATCGAGATCGGATTTGCCGTTTGACTGGTAGAGAGTTAACAAACAGACAGAAAAACAAACAAAAAAAAAACAAAAAAAACACCCGAGCTAAATTTTTTGGGGGTCAGTGAAATTGAAGTCTTCGCTTCGCTCATCCAATTACATCGTCGTTTAGAAATGTCCAAAGTATACTTTTTAATTTTATTATGAATGAATTCTGCTTCATTAAAATATATCGTGTAAAATGAGTAAACAGTTTTACATACATTTTACACTACCATAATCTTAAGATCGGTATTATTATAATGTGATTATTTAAAAAAACACATTTACCTCCTTGATGGTAATTGAAACATTACCTTAGTAAAAACGTCATGTATAATATGAACATAACTTACTCGAAACGTAATTGCATAGTACTGGAAATAAAGCTTACATTTATTTAGCATTCCGCAACGGTTTGTCGAGGTGAAACATTAAAATCCATGCGTCTGCGCAATGAAGGTGTGTTTTAATGGCCAGGTTTACGGATTACGTTTATTACCTTGCCAATATTTATTAAACTATAAGGCTATCAATCCATCTTTTTATTAATTCATCTGCGTTATTATAATCATAATAATATTATCATATATTATAATGCGTCTTTAATGGTTGTTATTTTCTCTTTTTCAAATAGTAATAATAGCAGGTTTATTGTCGCATAATTATATCTTTGCTCATCACATTAGCGAACGAACATGGAAGCCAACCGTCCATCCTCACGCAATATCCTCCTATCCGCACCCAGGCTAGCCGATAACACGAGTCGTATAAATTGCCGTCCCGTCTCCCCCGCTATTTGTTCGTCAGTGGTGGAATGCTCGTTCATTACTCGCTCGGGCTAATGGCGATGAGGCGTCTAGTTTGTTGCAGCATGCTGCTCCCACGGTTCGAGCGAGGACGATTATCGGCGTCCCGACGGACAGACGGACGGGCGCGTAGAATACCATCAGGTGCTATCCGTCCGGTGTTTACTCTGGGGCATACTTGTTGTTCTTACGCGCATTTCATAACAGTGACGTCACACGGGGAATACCTTGCATTTCTTCCTGCGCTTTTCACAACTGTGACGTCATAGGTGAATCCCTTTTGTATTTCTTCGCGCGCTTCATAACAGTGAAGTCACTCGGGGATTCCATCTTTCTTCCCGCGTTGTTTCACATCTATGAGGTTCATAGGCGGTAATTCCCTTTTTGTATCTTCTTCGTGCGCTTTTTCCTAACAAAGGAAGTCAACGGGGAATCGCTTGTATTTCAATATATACCTTTAATGATTGTAAAACCGTCTACTGAAAACCTTGTTATTTTCTACCTTGCTTTTGACTTTGTGATCTCACAAACAGCTACGAGACAGTCCCAGGAAACGACTGTGTATATAGTGACAACTAGGACACATTATTTTTCTTCCACTATTTTCCATATATATAACTTAGAAACAGTGTGGTTCCAACGGGTATAGAATATAAAATAAAATGATTGCCCTTTTTATTCTCGTATCTACACACTTAGTCAAGAACTGTTAATCGATTACCTTCTCAATATAAATGGCTTCTCTTGGGTTCGACGTTAGTAAGATTTTAAAGACGGTTCCCGTCAAGGGCCGTTCTCATTTACACTTACTATTAACCAGATACCTTTGCTCCAACGTAAAATTTTCCCATGACGATAATGTTCTGTTGTTCTTTCACACTCATGACAATTCATAATTTGATGGAGAAAAACCTAATTAAAATCTATGCTACCTAATTTGATGTTGGAGTGTTGCTCAACAAATTAATAGTCCCCTCACCCCCTCCTCTTCATTCTCACCGGTATTCGCCTGAATTTTAATTCACTTTACTTAATTACCTTATTTCCAGGGCTGCGCGATCGATTAAAACTTTTAATCGATTATAGAGCGGTAATTGATAGAGTAATAAGGATTAGATTGAAGACCAGAAAATAAAGGTTAGACATGAACCGAAGTTACTACCATGATTATATATTTTCTGTGCTATACCAAAGTAATGTGGCACACAAACATTTTATATTATTTTTTTTCTCCCCCCCCCCCCCCAAATTGTTAAGCATGGTGTATAGATAGAGATACTTATAAGAATAATTTAATTTTAAACGAGTGCATCGGGAAAAGTAAAGGTTACCCAGAGCATGGATAATTATTTTAGTTGTTTTATTATATTTCTGCGTGTGGTACTCCATCGGATGAAATTTCAGGGGACATTAGATAAAATGCGGTGGATGGATTCAGTAGCGTTTTTAGTAAAATCAAAGTAAAAAAAAAAATCCATTCTAATGAAAATTTCACTTTTATGGATGATTTTAAAACGTCATAATAAATAGTATGATTTGTCGCCTAAGCAAAATTACAAATATATTGTATATAATAAAGGAATTATCTGTTGATTCAACATTACCGTATCGTTTAGTTGGTATGTCCATATTGATTAATAAAAAAATAAATAATTTATAATAAAAATGTGTTATAAAATTATATTTAATAGTTAGCACTTTTACCATTAGAAAAGATAAACGAAACTGAGATGGATTTCTTCCAACAATCCCAATCTATCAACGCGAATGGAAAAAACGTTTCCACTCAGCGGCCTTTATCGTAAACAATTTAATTAGATTACACAGAAAAGTGTAAAATACATTCTTTAGGTTACTAGATAACTAGAGGTTTAGGACAGTTGAAATTCCGAGTGTTTTCCTATCTTTGTTTGTGAGGAATTTCGGAAGGCTTTATGGCGGTATCTTCTTAACCGTATGCAGTTATGATGAAGACCCAAAATTACCTCCAAATATAAGAGTCCCGCGCGTTACGCATACGCTATAATAAACTCCAAGTTATTGTTACGTAGGAAACTTGCAAAGTAGTTATTATTTTCACTAATGTTAATTCAGTCATTGTTGACACTCAGGACTTTCCTAAAAAGTAGTTTTATAATAAAGAAAAGATGATCTGTATAATCACACCAAATAGTTTGATACTTGTAGCACAGTTGAAATAATTTCCGTATATCCGTTTCATTAGGTCCATGGAGTTTGGGAATAGTTGGCAATACATGTCCAATACAATACCATTTGTTTCCTAATAAGTTTATTTTTTCTATATGAATGAGAAGACAATATATACACATATACATATACAATAAACAATATATATAACAATTGTGTTAAATTAGTATTGCAGGTGATTATTCCGGGCTCTGGGTGTGGCGCCACGATGTAGTCGCCCTCCAGACAAACTCCAGTCTAAAGTCTCAGAGGTGGTTAAGGGACAACCTACCCCTTGTGTTAAACACCACTACAGCCAGCTCTTACAAGGATCAAAGTTCCGTCGAGGTCTCACAAATAGTCAGTCCAATAATGTAATAATTATAAACATTATTGATGGGCGTGTTTCTCGGTACTCTGTGAATAATTGACGACGTACATTACACTTAGATACGACAATCATTGGTGAACATCGTGAAATGATACTGAAACAGAAGGCCCTACGTCACGAAATAAAAACCTACACAAATCCCAATCCCGTCAGGCAATGCTGTGCCCGGGAATAAACGGTATGCGCCTATGAGGATAGACGAACTTGTTCCGGAATGTGATCATAAAATTATTTTACATGTTCAAACTGCATGCTTTACAGACCATGAAATATTGAGGGACAAAAATAAGTCAAACACAGCAAAATTACAATTTATGTTTTCTTATTTAATATTATCCAAATGCATTTTACAATAAATTGATAAAATATCATGTTTATGGTTGATTGGGGTATTCCCAAAATAACTCTAGTAATTTAGCCAGCGGTTTAGCCGAGCTCGTTTAACCGGTTCCCACTCGAACACCGAAGTTAAGCAGAATCGGGCGTGGTCATGGGTAGAGTGGTGACCGCTCTGCCCTTAAACTCACGTATACCGCTGGTTAGAGCAGATGAAGGGTTCGCAAGCTAGTGTAATGGCTTCAGTTCTCCTCGGACGTCTGCTCGCAGTCAGGGTTAGTGGGAGGAACTATATAGACTGTCGAAGTTACACCGTCTTTCGGACTGGGACATTAAGGCCGTTGGTCCCCTTGGTACTTTCGAAAGGAGTAGCTCGTGCCGGTACCGGGTTTCCCTCTTTCCTTTCTGCTTTCATACTCAACAAACCTCATCTATCACCACTCATCGTCTCGATTAGCTAAAGTGCATAAATATGAGACGTTAAGCAATATCCAATCAATCAATCAATCTAGTACTTAAACCTAACCTCAATCAAAAGAAAAATCACGCTTTATTGGGACATATTACAAAATACACTACTTATACAAAGTTTATAAGAAGAATACAACGTTATTTTTATTTTTTATTTTTATGGTGGGAAGGCAGAGAATTTGTATGGACGTAGAAAATATTTAGGTTCGAAAAAATAAATTAAATGTGAAATTGTAAATAGAAGTAATAATAATTATTGTTTATACGGAGTTATAGGTTTCTAACCGATAAATTAGAAGAAGGAAGAAATCATAGAATTCTTATTCTATTTCTTGTTAACGTAACCCCATAATAGAAAACAAATAACCTCAAAATAATTTCATTTTTTCTTAGCGAAATTACATAGTACAGTACCGACAGTGTTGGCTCGAGCGTTAACGGCAATCCTGACTGAAGGTTTTTTCCGAGGTTTTCCTCAGTCGTTAATGCGAATGCAAGGGATTGAGTCCTCTTAATTAAACAGCCTTCGGACATCTCTTCACAATTTTCCTTTCCGCAACATACCTAGTTAAGACACCTGAAGAGGGGCATGAACTGCACCCTGAGCCGGCTTCCCTAAAAAAATATTAAAATTTTTACATATAGAATCTAAACTAAGAAAGTATTCCTGTTTTAGAAGTAATAAGCGTTCATATTTTAATAACAATTTCAACCTTGATGAGACAAATGAGGATATATATTATGCTATAAGGTTTGTTAGCAAAGTAAACATTAAAATATTAAATCGAAGTTACGTTATGTTTGATTTCAAGCAAGTGCATAATTAAAAGACCGTTTTTTCTCCCTCACGGCTAATTAAACATTCGACTCAGAAAACTTCCTGCTTTGTTAAAAAGATGCACAGAAACGCCCTGCCCATCTGATAAAGCCACTCTACGAGGGGGAATTAAAACTTTCAGTGTTCTGTCCAACGCGAGAGAACAAAATAACTGATTTCCAGCAGATCAAGACTGCAATAACGCCTCTTGGAGAACAAAATACTATTCGTCGAAAAACACACTACACGGAGAGAATTACTTCGGAATACGAGTCTTAATCAGGACGAATTCAATGTTGTACACAACTTGCGAAATAAAGTGTTTTTTGACAAGCAGACGAGACGTACGAGTTACTCGTTTCCTAACTTAACAGAGTTTGAATCGTGAAACGTCTTAAAAATTGGTTTGTATGGGCATTGAAGAGGAATTGCTTTTATTATCATTGTAAAATATTCTATTTAATTTGAAGAAATTATTTCGATTAGGTTTGGCTAAGACCGTTACAAAAAGTTGAATTTGAACAAATTAGCACAGTGTTAAAATAATGCTCAATTTCAATGATAATTATCAGGGATCAAACAATCAGAAAAACCAAAGGATATAATGGAGTATTAAGTTAAAGTATTAAAATCCTTTTTTTTATAACATATATATTTCATTCAGGCATTTTAGTAATGAATTTAGCAATTGGAAAAAAAATTGGGCCATATCTATTCAAATTGTGCATCTGAAATTTTTGAGTTAATATCATTTACACTCACTTTTAATGTATTTAAATTTGTTATGACCAAATCAATAAAGTCTGGCCTATTGTTGCAATACGTGTGGCTTCATTAACTATCTGTTTAACACCGTGTTTGTATTATTTTCAATTTTGGAATAAGTGTCATGCTTTATCAGATCTGATTATTGGAAATCACCAAGACTTGAGATTTCCTGGTACATCAACCACGTGCCATAAGCCATTTTCAAAAATTTAGAGAATGTATACATTGGACGCAAAATTAGGAGCAAGGTATAAACATAGAATTCAAAGTGGAACAACTCTTGGACCAATTCTGATTCCGACAATCAACAGTTATGCCAGATTGTGAATTAACAATTTTGTCAATTTTTAAAGATCTTCCCTAACGTATATTGAACTCTCCTGTAAGCATCACGAAAAAGCAAAGATATAATTGAGTTTTAACGTAAATATCTCTTTAGAGAGATAAAATTAATAAAAAAGATTATTCTCGGTTATATTATTGTTATCCGACCTTCAAAGTCAAAGAATAGTAAAAATACATGTTAAAAAAAACGAAAATACAAAACCGAACAATTTCGAATTGGAAACTATATTCATTTACGAGTGTTACATGTTAATTGCTCTTCGTTCATAATCGTTTTCTATTGACGGTTTGATTTTTTTTTAGTTTTTATAAGTTTAAAACTTAAATATGGATATAAATGGTTAAGTCACACCACAATTTATATTTTATTGAGTGATTAAGTGCTTCACAATGTACAGGGTAGTGTTTGTCGTAGTGGCGAGCTAAGCCCCATGATTGACTCTGGCTATAACGCGAACAACGATTTAGCTTCCGACAAGCCGCGCCGCTCTAGTATTCCAGCCCTGGAATGCCTGAGGGCTGCTTTAATAAGGAATCAATCCGGGTGTTAAATTGACGAGCCCCTTTGTTGTCACCAGTGGCGGGGGTGAGAGCCGCAACCGTGTGGCTTGCGGTCATCACGGCACGAGGCCGCCACAGGACGGACACGTCACGTGCTCGTCACATCCCTACTCGTGCACTTCGCTCACACTCGCCACGTTAACTACACGTTAATAATAGTGTCTTTGATTGCGTTTTAATTTCTACTTCTGGCAGCTTTATTAACTATTGATTTATAAAGGTGTTTATTTTTTATATATCACCTGTTTTAAGGTCCTGTTTCAAAGTCGACTAACATTGAAACATATGGTTACTATTTTTTAGTTATATCCCTCCATATCATTATGTCTCTTACTTTCATCTGTACCATTATCTTGAACCAATTGTAAATCACGTCATCGAACAATTCTCTTCTCCAGTTATACTTCCATAAAATATTATATCAATGTCATTATCATTAATAGCAACTCGCTAATTTTCAAATTCCATTTTACTAATTAGTATTATATTTTCCATCATTATCATGTGAACCATATTTATGAATATAATAGTTATTAAGGATTATCATTCCCTGTCTTCCAAGAGGGGTTAGATCTGTTACCATTGTATCGATCGAATGAATAAATTGAAATTGAAATTGAAATAGATTTGTATTAATTTAATTTCATAATAATTTACCATACAAATGTTGTATTCCTGTAGAATGAACTTTGTTACTTAGTAAAATTAATATAATTATTTAGAAATAAGGTAGCGAAGATTCCCTATAAGTATATTGTCTGTCTATCCGTCTGTGCGAGTCACGTCTCACGATAATACCGAACAAGACCTCCGATTGAAAAAGGTTTTTGTAATGTAATTAAGACTCTATGGCCAGGAGGCAAGCAAGCAGCACCGAAACTATAATATACCCGCATCCGATTATAATTATCATTACCCTTACCCGGCACCTCCACCAACAGTTCGAGCTTCGGTTCTTCTTTCAGATACTCCACACATCGTAAACGAGCTTGTCGAAAGACATAAACAGTAAATTTAACTAAGTTTACATAATATGCAAAGTTAAGTTGTTTTTATGTATCTCTTAAATTATCTGTTACTGCGTATTCCAATAGGATAACACCAGCATTCGAAACTAAAGTTGGTTCTTTCCTACAGTATCATACAGGAAGATAAACGAAACCGAAACCGGCTAAATAACAACCAAAAATATCAGAAGTAAATGTTTTTTGTAGTTTGCAATTCCAACAGTATGCAACTCCCGCTTTTAAAAAAATAAGGGTAAATATTGGCATAACAAACACATAAAAAAATCTCGCTTTTTGTTTAATCAGCACCTGATCCTTGTAATCGTGTGGGCTGAAGACACCCCCCCCCCCCACTGATCGATTCATAGATCGCCACGTCAGCACATCAATGTGTTTTTAGGTATTGAAATTTTTCAAATATAATGATTTTTGTTTTCGTGTTGCCAAAAAGTTTAAAATTTGGGTTTGGGTAAAAAACAATTTGAAGTTGTATTTATTTAATTTCCCCCTGACATTTTTGGAATTTTGTAGCAGGTATCATACAGGGGAAATTTTTCAGGTTACAACAAAATGTAATTTGGAAAATTTTGGAGGCAGGTATGTGAGGTGATCATAATGGCTGTATTTTTTTGCGATTTGCCCAAATAGCTGTAAATTTGGGTTAGTGGAAATCATGAGAATTGTTGTTATTAGTAGTGACTTTTCGGTTTTGATATAATATCCATGCCTCTTGTTTTGACAGTTTTAGTACACTTTTAAGTCTTTCCCGATACAACATTTATTATTACAAATACGACAAATAATAAAGTATTGTTACAGGGATAATTAAAATGTGTATATTGTTTTACTTTTGTTTTTAATTTTTGTAGGAAGCCGGCCCAGGGTGCAATTCATGCCCCTCTTCAAGTGTCTTAACTACGTAACTAGGTATGTTGCGGATCTTTGGTTGGTTATCGCTCACTCGTCGATTGCGTCGGGGCCTACATGGTTGGCTTAGTCGCTTTGATTTACTGTCCCCCACTGAAAATCAGTTATATAACTGAGTGGGTAGACTCTAAATACAATTTATTTATTTATTTTATTTATTTATTGGACAATTGTGAAGGGATGTCCGAGGGCTGTTTAAAAGGACTCTATTCCTTGAATTCGCATTATAATGACTGAGGAAAACCTAGGAAAAAACCTTCAGCCAGGATTGCCGGTCTCGACGGGATTTGAACGCGGGGACTCCCGAATCAGAGTGGTTCGCTTAACGCTCGAGCCAACGCTGTCGTTATTATTTTATTTTTACTTTTGCACTGTGATTTTTCCCAAAAACCACTACAAATTTTCCCACCTTCCAACCTCCTTAGTATTAACTTACATTTCCACTGTAAGCAATGGAAACACGAATCCACCAACTCCCCCACAAGACTTGATCGAACCAAACTACAGCTCTGGGAATCTAGCTGCCGTCTTCCCGTTTCCTTAATCAAATGTAGTATATGGGTCCTCCGTTTTTACCGCTGCCGTAGCGTTGTTTTATTAATATCTTCGTGTGGCTATTTACGACCAATATTCCAGCATAAACGGGTGAGCCCACTGTAAGAATATTGCTCCGTTCCATACTAGTGTACACACCCGGATGGACGATATCACTGTTGCACGGGGGGGGGCGTTAGCAGCCACGTTTGGGTAAATGACCACAGGGTAATATAACTGTTAGTATATAATTATCTTCTGTTGTTTTGTGAGTATCATAAAACGAAAGGAATGGTCTGGGGTTACTGAAGGCTAACGCTTGGTAATTACTTTTGTGTCAGAGAGAGAACCGTGCAATATGCATGGGATGGACACACGTACGGACGGGCTGTTTCATGCTAGCCCCAGACATACACTCCCATAGCGCACATGTTTTATACATGTAAGCTTAATTATGCGAATAGTGATTCTAACATAATTGACCTATTTGATGCAGTTGTAGGAAATATAAATAAGTGTATTTTCAGCACGTTGGTAATACGCTGACAAAATAGTAAAGTCTACAAACAGCATTTTAATATTTATTATTTCCCGATAGAGGTGGCTCAATGGGTACTCGTGATACTCTTATCCAGGACGATGACGACGTGAGAAACTAGGGCGCTTCAACCGGTGGGTCATTTGCGCCGCATGGGATTTTGAAAGTTAAAGAATTAATTTATGGTGTGTTTTAAAGATTATATTGTTTTCTAAGTTTATGAAAGAAAAGAAATTGATGGTGATAGTATTAGCAAAACAAAAAATATTTATTTGAATAGAAATAATAAATAAATTTAAATGTGTTTTGATGTGAATTAAATTTTGTTTAAAACATTTCTTCGTATGAGAAACTTCGAAAATTCGACGCCGTTAATATTATGATAGAAGTTCTTCGTATGATTGGGACAGATCAAATTGCGTGCGCAGGCATCATATCTATAGGTAAATTCTGATAACATTATGTAGGTTAAAGTCTATTATCTGTGGTTAAAGATACATCACATGTGTCACATCTGGGAAAAACCTTTTCTCTGGTTAAGAGATATCCGTGAGTTAGACGTGTGTGGCAATATTCGAATTCGGGATAGTAAACCCTACCACCTTATCTCTATGATACGTAAGAGTCAAGAGGCAGGAGGACGAATTTTATTAGTTAGTGTGGGGACCACCCTTTTGCAATTTGTTATTATGCACCACATCCCAAGATGCCCTTCGCAAATCCAACAATCGCTGCTTGAATCCACTCTTGAACATCTGGAACGGGAACTTTGATTGAAATCAACGTCGCGGCGCTGGAAAGCTTCCTTAGCAGCCCCCATCAGCGTGTTAATTTCCCTCTATTTCCCACGAAGTCCACGATACTACCACTTACAATCACGACAAAGCTTATCCCCCAAATTTCTTCCGAAAAGGTAGGGGAAAACTTGACAGGACTAGTGGTAATTGGATATTAATTCCCATCAATCGCAAATATCTTAATTTCCTGTAGTTGATTAATTGAAGAGGCCTACACACCGGTGAAACTGATGTGTTTGTGTACTCTATACAGAGGGTATTCCTTGATTAATTCACCAGTGTGCATGTGTATACATCCCAGTTTGTAGACGCATTGGTTTGCTATGCCATTGCATTTGCTTAGCACTGCTTACTCTTGCCTGTACGTAAGCAACATACTGTATCGATACCATACGTACGTGATAGAATTTGCGATGGACCAGAAGTAATTGTAGTGATACCAACACCAACAATTTTAATGTTAGAAACGTGTCTTATAGTGGGATCAAGGTGTCTTCTAAAACACAACTATAGTGCAAAAATGTGATACCAGCATAAAAATTTGCAATTATGTAGATTTGTAATGAGAAATTTGAAAATAACTGGCTCCACGATGGGGTCTTATTATTTAGCTATTAATTGATTGATTAATAATAATTGGTTAATTATGTGACACGAGTTTTCAAAGTGGCAATAGTTAGTCATGTTTGGTATTAATTAAGAGCATTTTTCACCTTTAAAGAAAAAAAAATACATTGAAAAAATATATTGAATATTCATAAGTTATAGTTAAATATGTGATTTTGCCTGATTTTTTTAGTTTTTGAACCAAAAGATCAACGTTAAAGTAAAATTTCTCCTAACACAATGATACCACAGTGTTCAAAAAAGAGCTGGTAACTATAATTAATATATCATTTTTTCAAATTTCAATAATAGTAATTACAATATATTTAACACAAATAACAATTATGGCGTAAATATGTCTAACTATGGTATAAAATATGATACCAACTTAAAATTTAGCAATATTAAAGCTTTTGTAATGATAAATTCAAAAATAACTGGCTCCAAGCTGAGTGTTTAGTATTTAACTATAAATTGATTAATTAAGATTAATTAGTTAATTTAGTCCTAAATTTTCAAAGTGAAGACAAATTTGTAGTGTTTGGTATCAATTGAAAGCATTTTTTACCAACATAAAGAAAAAAAAACATTGAAAAAATTTAATTTTTAGTTTTTTAATGTTGATTTTGGATTTTTTTAGTTTTTGAACCAAAAGATCAACTTTAAAGTAAAATTTCTTCTAACCAATGATATCACAGTGTTCAAAAAAGAATTGGTTACTATAATTATTGTATCATTTTTCAATTTTCAATAATAGTAATTACAATATATTTTACACAAATTAACAAATTTTCTTAAATTGGAAAGTTACAGAAACATGTTGTGTGACGTAGCAAAATGCATCATTTTGACTTGTTTACATCAACCTGAAAGATTTTGTAATAAGAATTTCGAAAATCACTGGCTCCAGGCTGAGTTTTGAGTATTTTACTATGAATTGATTAATCAAATTAATTACTTAATTGTGTCCAAAAATATTAAAGTGAAGGTAAATGTGTCATGTTTGGTATTAAATGAAAGCAATTGTCACCAACATTAAGAAAAAAATACAAATAAAATATATTGAAATATATATTTATGTTAGGCCTATAGTTAAATATGTTGATTTTGTGATTTTTAGTTTTTGAACCAAAAGATCAACTTTAAAGTAAAATGTCTTCTAGCCAATGATAACACAGTGCTCACAAAAGAGCTGGTTACTTTAATTAATAAGACATCAATTTTCAATAATAGTATTTACAATAGATTTTACACAAATTAACAAATTTTCTTAATTGAAAAGTTACAGAAACACGTTATTGTTGTGTGACGTAGCAAAATGCATCATTTAACTTGTTTATATCAATCTTAAAGATTTTGTAATAAGAATTTCGAAAATCACTGGCTCCAGACTGAGTTTTGAGTTTTTAACTATGAATTGATTAATTAAATTTATTACTTAATTGTGTCCAAAAATATTAAAGTGAAGATAAATTTGTAATTTTTGGTATCAAATGAAGTATTTGTCACCAACAAGCACCAACAACCAACAAGCACCAGAGCTATTTTTCTTTGGGTGAAGCGAAATTGAAGTATTCGTTTGGCACATGCAACAATCCCCCGCGTGATGATAGTGCTTGATACTACTATATTAAGCGAATGTTGACGCTTAATACTCAAAACTCAACTGGAGCCAGTGATTTTCGAAATTCTTATTACAAAATCTTTAAGATTGATATAAACAAGTCAAATGATGCATTTTGCTACGTCACACAACATGTTTCTGTAACTTTTCAATTTAAGAAAATTTGTTAATTTGTGTAAAATATATTGTAATTACTATTATTGAAAATTGAAAAATGATACAAAAATAAGAGTAACCAGTTCTTTTGTGAACTCTGTGATATCATTGGTTAGAAGAAATTTTACTTTAAAGTTAATCTTTTGGTTCAAAAACTAAAAAATCACAAAATCAACATATTTAACTATAACATGTATATATTTCAATATATTTTTTTAATGTTTTTTTTTCTTAATGTTAATAAAAATGCTTTCAAATGATATCAAACACTACAAATTTGTCTTCACTTTGAAAAATAAGGACTAAATTAACTAATTAATGTTAATTAATCAATTAATAGTTAAATACTTAACACTCAGCTTGGAGCCAGTTATTTTCGAATTTATCATTACAAAAGCTTTAAGATTGCTAAATTTTTTAAGTTGGTATCATATTTTATACCATAGTTAGACATATTTACGCCATATTGTTATTTGTGTTAAATATATTGTAATTACTATTATGAAAATTGAAAAATGATATATCAATTATAGTTACCCAGCTCTTTTGTGAACACTGTGATATCATTTGGTTAGGAGAAATTTTACTTTAACGTTGATCTATTGGTTCAAAAAGTAAAAAATCAGCAAAATCAATATATTTAACTATAACTTATGTATATTTGAATATATTTTTTCAATGTATTTTTTTTCTTTATTTATGTGAAAAATGCTCTTAATTAATACCAAACAGGACTAATTTATTGCCACTTTGAAACTCGTGTCACATAATTAACCAATTAATTTTTATTAATTAATTAATAGTTAAATAATAAGACCCCATCATGAAGCCAGTTATTTTCGAATTTCTCATTAAAAAATCTACATTATTGCAAATTTTTATGCTGGTATCACATTTCGCACTATAGTTAGACATCTTTAATCCACTATTAGTAGTTATATTACATTTGCCTTTGGAAATCGTAAATTAAAGTTACTATTTTCGTTGTTAGGTTCACGAAATTAGTTTAAATAACTTTCGCAAATAGTCGAATTAAACATTTGAAGTACGTAATTAACAACCGAAGCCAATTTCGTGGGAAGTTCTGTTCGATTCAACTTTGGTCTTGCTTCGCTTGTTGTTTACGTACTACAAATAGACTAATCTCAGTGTAGACAGCTCCACATGAATTGTATTCAGACTCAAACTCAGGAGTAACTTGTAAGTAGGCTTCGTGCGCCGCCGTTACTATACCCACCCCTCCTTCTGTGGGGAATTATATCGTGGTAACGATTTGATGCTTTGTAAGCGACGAAAATAAGTCTGCTTTGATATCAGTAAGCCTGTATTAATTTTCTAAATTTTAATTTGTTTTCTGTAATTAATTAATTTAATGCATTATAATATTGGACTTGTGGGAATATGGTCCTGTTGTCAAAGATTGTATAAGTAAAAAAAAAGAAAAAAAGAAAAACAATCCATAGAAAGTATTTAATTAAACTTAATTACACAAAGAAATCATTTTCCCTAACGCTGTTTTATTATTAAATTGTAAACATTCATTCCTCATTTTTTTAACTTACGTTTTATACTATTTGGCTTAATTTATTCATAGTATTATCGTTTCAAGAATCTTTTATCATCGTTCTAACAGTCACTACATTGATTTTGATCCCATACTTCTGCTATACATCTTCAATCCTGGACGTCAGCTCTCCTAAAGAAACGGAAATAAACAAATCATGGAATCGCTTCACAGATTAGTGTCTTCTGTCTGTTGAGATGTGCGTTCAATACAATTACCGTTACGAGCTTCAGAGCAGTGATGAGCAAGTTATCGGGATCTTGTAAGAGCTTTGACTTTGAGATGCGAGAAACTGACTGAACTCTGACTCCCACTCTTGTGCGTCCATTGTCAATAAGTGATTGGTTCCTTCAAACAAATCTAAAGCCTTGCTTAGTGACTCCTTAGATGATGTATATCCTACGAGACTTACGACATTAGATAGACCATGCTGTTTTTCAAGGACGATTTTCTCATTCATTTCGTTAAACATGCATTTTAATAGCTATTGTTACAAGTTTTGTCAGTTTACAAACGATCAAAATAAATATTTTATAGGACAATTCAAAGGGGGTTGGAAATAAGGGGTACTTTTTAATTTCTGGATTGTATTAAATAAAAACACTCACATGTTATGTACATTATAACTATGAATATATATTTCGTCGGTAACCTGTTCAATGACAACTGGCCCTTCTTCAAGTATAGGTAGGATCTAAGGAGCGAGGTTTGTTTGTTGTTATTGGTTGTTGTTGGTTGCTGCTGCTGTTGTTGTTGTTGTTGTTGTTGTTGTTGTTGTTGTTGTTGTTGTTGTTGTTGTTGTTGTTGTTGTTGTTGTTGTTGTTGTTGTTGTTGTTGTTGTTGTTGTGTGTGAGGGAATAACCAATTGTATATTTTATAAAATTCAATCGCTGCATTTTACCTTTGACCGAAGAAAACCTTGGACTTGTTCGGTCGGGTTCTTCGGTAGCGAGTATCGTTCCGGCTCTATTAGTAGAACGCATGCGCTAACTTAATCGGTCTTTTTCTCGATTTCATTTGTCGGTAAACACTCCCGTAGGTGTAATCGATTATATATGGAAATCAATCTGTTTCAATCTATTCAGATCTATAATGCACCCACAATCCAGAAGTTGTTAGGTTATCCGTCTCGGTAACTTAGGGGTAAAGTAGACGACCGGCAATCGTGAGACCGGGTTCGATACCCGGTTGAGTTGTATTTGTAAATTTCTGGATTTATTTAAAAAAAAAAACAGTATTATATTAATTGTCAAAATTAGATTTCTTTGAATATTCCCAAAAGGGTTCATCATCTGTTTGCTATCGTAATTGATTGTAGCATACCTACATAGTATTAAATGCACATTGCCACTACCGAATACAAACTACGTGTTTAGGTAATCTGTGAATCCCGTAACAGTGTAATAGGGTTTCATGCTGCGTTATTGATTGAAAGGGCGATGGGTGTTACCGTATATTTCAATTCCTTCAGCAACGCCCGCTGCCCGGATTGACAGGACAAACAGAAAGCAATTTCCGCAGTTACAAGTCCTTGTTTGATTGAGTTTTCTGTGTGATGTGGTGTGCTAAAACTAAAAGCTTATTCCCACCTTTTTTAATAACGGATAAACAAAGAGCTCGGACAATCTTTTGAGGGGACTACAGATTTATGAACCACGGGACAGGAAAAATGTCACGCGTGTACAGTCGTGGGCATGGAAAATGATCGTCGTAGAAAATAGTAACGTTTCCCATGAAAACAAACGAGGGTAGATTCTATATTGATTCTAACTGATAACTTGAAACGACTAACTGGAACACAAAATAATGGGTGAAAATGCGATGGTTGTAAAATACGAGTTTGGTCAAAATATGCAAAATAATCTGTTATACTTAAGGCATATACAACGCTGGAAATATAATTCAGTTTACATCAAAGAAACAAATACGCACCAGTGTATATTATTCCTTCTTTGATGTGTATACATAAAGTGGTCGAGGTTGTCCCGTCATGCGTCAGGTAAACTACTAAAAAGTAACTATAATGAAAGGCTGTACGCGCAATAGCAGAGGCAATAGTAGGAGGGCATGTGTGCAACTTGATCAAATTATATATGGGTGTCGTGAAAAATGAATGGTTGAAAAAGTTTTCTAGTCAGTGAGATGAGCATAATATAATGAAAATTGTAAGAAAACTCAAAAATTATTTCGACATTTAAAAATTGAAGGGGATTGTTGAGTTATATAACATATTTGCGGTTTAAGGAAGCAAGGAATAAGTCAGGATAGGAGAGTTTGCGCTATACTGAGAGCTCATACGCAATGCGGCATGCTCAATCCCCAAACGGTATAAGTTTACTAGTTGTAAAAATAATCAACCCATTTAGTTCAAATTAATCACTGTGGCTCCAACCAATTGTTCACGAAACCTTATTAACTTTGGATGAACGTGTTTACAGAACATGTTTCATTCAAAAACTATTATATCCTCAAATACAGTGCACCAAAATCACCAACTCCCATAAACAATTACACGGGATGACGGCGCACATTTAGGGCATGTGTTCGAACCTTGATTGCTTATGCACACCACAGTCCACGCAGCTCGAGCATTCAATTTATTTCGTTCCGACCATATTTTACTAATGATGTATAGGAAAATATGTTGACCGTGCAGGAAAACGAATACTAGGCATTCCGGGTCGCGGGCTTTCATACCCATTGTTATTCAATAGCTGGATGATTGATTGATTAAATCCCCGGAGGGTGGCCACAACAACAACGAGAAACAAAGAGGAATGCGAGTGCTCTGTTCTGACCCTCTACATGGGCGTGCGTAATAATTGTAATTACTCCCGTTTACACGTGTTATTTTGCTTAATTGGCATCATGAACACCCTCGAAATATAGTAGAGGGGCCAATTAATGCATATTAATTTACATGGTCTTTACTGATAATGAGGGTATTATGTGTGAAAGTAGATTACATAAAGTCGGAAACATATTTTTAATTAAAAAACGATACTTTAAAATGTTATTTTTAACAGCAATATGGTAAAAACAACGTGTTTTAACACAAAAACAAAGCACGTAACGTTTCCGGTTTCCTATACGCTGTCATCAAACAAAACAACCATACTGAACTACATCAGAGAAAATGTATTCGAGTCTGTGCGTTTAGAGTGGTGTGTGGTTATGGAACATGCAGCTACTATTAAATGTTTACTTCATCGAGTTCCGTGACATTTACCAAAGACTTAATAGTGCATTTGTTGTTGTGTACTCTATACTGCCTAAGGATTCCTAACTCAATAAGGGTTTCACGTACAAACTTGCACTTTAAATAAATAAATAAATGAATAACTATATTTGTAATATGCAAATCAATAAATCAATTTTTTTTAAATCTCAGCTTGTTATTACAGTTAATTAAATTGAGAAATATATTCGTATTAGTGTTTGTGTCTACCCACTGTATTACAAGAACGGATTGTCAGTGGGTGTGAGGGAGAAGGGGATGGGGGTGGGGGTGGGGGTGGAATGGACTTAAATTAAATATGTTTAATCATTGATTTACAGACAATATTAATTTTTCAATATATGTATCAGAAATGAAATTAATCCTGCGGGTATCTTTTGAGCGCTCTAGATTTTCTGTGTCAAATATTTTAGCGAGCACCCTCCTTGTTTCTTGTCTAAAAGAATGTGTAAAATATATAAATATGCATCGAGCAGGTAATAGGCCTAGTGTAAAACTCCGATGACTGTAAAACCTATCTCAAACCAATACCAGGACAACTTACCATAGTTCAACATTGTTTTTAACCTCGCATCAAAATAAGCATACACTTATATAAAGTTATATCAACGATCAATAGGGTCAAGGTCAAGAAGTTGGCCCAATTCATAGTTCCTAGGCTTGACCGAGAATTGTTGGAGGTGCCTGGTATATTTCATTCTATGTAGAGGGTTGAGGTTTGTTTCGAATTGGTGGAGGTGCCGGGTCTATTTCATTCTATGTGAAGGGTTGAGGTTTGGTTTGAATTGGTGGAGGTGCCGGGTCTATTTCATTCTATGTGGTGGGTTGAGGTTTGGTCTGAATTGCTGGAGGTGCCGGGTTTATCTCAGTAGTCTATTATGGGGGATTGGACGACGAATGAAGTTATTGAAGAATCAGGTTTAATTGTTTTTTGATGGCGATATTGTAGGTCTTCTTTGCTAAGTGAAGACTTACCAATGATCTGGTGTAAAGGTTACAATTTACCGTCCGTTACAAGTAAGCATCAGAAGGTCTAACAAAAAATAATATTTTCTCTTGTAACACAAGAAACATTGGTGTAATATTTTTGTTGTATACACTATACAGCACTGCTGAACATACAAGTATGAACCTAAATATATGAATGTACCGATGGTCATGCTATTTGGACCTATTTTACAGGACTGAATGCTGGACATGCGGGACGCGTATTTGATTCGTTCCATTTTAATTCAAAAACGTTGATCATCCTCTCAACGTGCAGATTAGTCTCTGTCGATAAACCTCCACTTGGCCCGATCACGCTGACTGGGGTATATCCTCTACCCATACAAGTCTATCTGTGCATCTTCACGTGGAAGAGTAAACTTGGGGTTGGTTGGTTACAATGAGTGATCGTGTTTCTATCTGTCGGTGCCGTGACGTGCTGCCATCTAGCGGGCCCACGTTGCCACTTCCTGTTCATGTCGCCCATGAAGGATTGATAAATGCTTGCACCAGTTGCTGCCGCCCTAAGTCATCGCTAACTAGGGGGTGTCACACGCAGCAGTACGCCATGTCAAAATATGTGTGATTCTCATTTAATACGAATCAACCCCCCGACAAACAATGTGATACCCCGCGGTTTGGGGCATGTGAAAACGCGCTAATCCGCCCGGATTTAGGACCCTCTAGGGTCAGGGTTTCCATGAGATAGTGACCCCTATTCGGAAACCAGGATCTAGGCTGACAGATGATAATTAATTTCACAGGAGTTTCTTGGGAAGACAGGGACATAACAGGAAGCGACTGTGTAATTTCCGACCAACATTATGGGTGGAATAAAGTAAACTCTCGCTTGTTGGTCACGAGGGGTTGTTGACAAATAGTATACAATACAAGTAAATAATATAGAGACTTACATTACAAATATACTCTTTTGCTTTCAAGTATAAAAACAGACTATTATTATTTGTTATTATTATTTTCATATAATTATTTGTTAATTTGTAGGTTTATTAATGTAATTTTAATTTTTACTATATTTATATATTATATTAGAATTGGCTATGTAAAATGGTACTTGTGCTGTACCAGACTTTTATATAAATAAATAAATATTATTCGTAAATAATAGAATCAAAAGATAGCTCTGGGTGATTCCGTTATAAACGTTGCACATTATAAGATGGCATCATAATACTATCGATATAAATTTATTAAACAGCACTTACAAAGAAGACACTATTATTATGGAGGCTGAAGGTTCCATTCCAACCACCAGCAATCCTTACTGAAATTTACTCAGCAAGTTGATCAGCAAAACGATAACTCATTCAGTTTAGAGGTTAATGTTGGGATTGAGGTATAGTAAATACGCCTTGGTAAGGTATTTCAAAAATGATAATTAGTATATAACTGATTAATACTATCAGATTTAACTTATAAAATATGTTCGGTGAGATCTATATTTATTTATTTTATTGTGTTTTGCTCGCTAAGCAAGATGGCCACTGTAGGGCACAGTGGCCTCTTTAAAGCTATTTTTTTTAAAGAGAACTCATGTTCTTGCATTCGTATTAATGACTGAGGAAAACCTTGGAAAAAACCTTCAGTCAGCACTGCCGGTCTCGCCGGGATTCGAACCCAGGTCCTCCCGACTCAGAGTCAGGCGCTTAGCGCCCGAGCCAACACTGTCGACCGGTACAGTCAGTCAGATATTAAACACCTACATGTTTAAGTGATAACATTGAGAAAGTCCACGTGTGCATTTAGCTATCTGCAGTATGACAATATTTTCATATTTTATAGTGCTGCTTATATGTTTTTCGCATGTTGATCAAAGAAGAAGTAGACCTCCCTGTAGATTATGACCATGCAGCTGTCTATTGCCACTGAAAGATGTCCCTCATGCAAATACTGTGTGAAGAGATAATTTGTTAGAATGAAGATATTGGGCATTATGTTTCCTCGGGTTCTGTGTGGTGAACAATCTGTCAATAACGATGAAAAAGAGGGAATTCGCTTGAGAACAGAACGATATTGAAGGGAAACGAGTGATTTATAGATTGAGCAAGTCTCTCTTATGTTCCCGGCTCGAAGCTACTGCAGACGGCTGCATTGACGACGCTGTAGTGACAAATACCGAGAGAGATATGACTAGATAAAACTTTCAAACTTCTTTCCCGCCAAGATTCATCTTCGTACGCGGTTGCGAGTCGCATGTCTTACACGTTGAAGGTTGGTCAGCGATAATATCGTCGCGAGTCGTTATAAATCGTAAGTAACAGGTAGTAGTACTTACACTTACAACCTTTTTAAGGCTGTCGTGTCATTTAGTTAACTCTTAAATCTTGAATTTTTTACTCGAACCTGTATTTTTGTATGCGCACTCCATGGAGTATATCTACCAATGGTCGCATCATTACTGCAGGTGCAACAGACGCTCATTACAGCGATTTCCCCGCGGTAGCCAATAAAACAAGTTCATTGTTATATTTAATAGCTGAAGCTTTACACATTGAAAGCTTTATGAGAACACAACACACATTTTTTTATTTGATTAATTATTTATTGAACGAGTGAGCGTAGCGAACGTAGTGATTTCCATTCGACTTAAACGGCCCTTATAGTCCAGTTTAGAATCGAATATCCGTTTGCATTTTGTTGAGACAGATTTTTTATGATTGATTATTGTAGAGGGTCACTAGTAGATGAGAAATCGCGAGTATATATTTTTTCTATGTTGGGTTCTTGGAGCCAAATTTGGATTTTGTAATTTTCATACTTTTGGCGATAACTTCTCCAATATCGCGCGAATCGAAAAAATTTAAATTGCATTTCCATTTGATTGTTCAATAGAATTAAGATAACAACAGTTAGATTTAGTTTATAGTTGAAATGTACAGTCACTGACAAAAGTTCTGATAACATGTGTTTATTTTACAATACACGACCTGTTCCTAATGTGGAAAGTTGTTTGCGAATTATTCATTTGGAACTATAATTCATGAAATCTAATTACGTATCTTTTGAATGGACTAGCGTTTTTGTATCTTTAAAACTATGGAAAATAGGGGTGGTTTAGAAATCTCGTCGATTTTGAGCATAGAGATTTTATGCTGCGAAATCTCAAATCTGTTTATCTTTTGAGAGGTTTGGTAGTATTCAAGAAGGCGGTGGAACTCTTTTAGCAAAGTGATTGTTGTAAAAAGACAGTTGAATGATGGATGATAATGAATACGGGAGGAAAATGGATTTAAATGTGAAATAGGCCGAGCCTTAATTTGGTAAGATGACTATTAAATAATATGTATTTTAAAAGGGATCACAGGACTTTCACTAGTTTAAACCTATGCGTTTTGACCTCACGTGTTTAAAATTTTACATAAACTATCTCGCATCAGCTAAAAATTCTTATTTTTGTAGCCATAGAGATTAAGTTTTTATTGTAGCTATATAGTCCGGGGTCTATACGCAAATTTGAGGTCGAACCTTGGACAAATTGCAACAGAAGCAAATTTGGTATCATTGGATTCAGGAAAAAAAACTTAATAACCCATAAAGAAACCCCTAAAATCCCCAAAGGGTGGGTGGGTCTAATCATCCCCTAAATGAAAGTGTAATAAAATTGAATTTAAAAAAATGAGTTTATGAAACCTAGTATCCATTATATGTAATCAAAGCTTTTTCAAGGGTTTTTCGAAAAAAAAATATGACAATTGTTCAAAATTAATTTTGTGTTCAGCAGAGGTCAATGAAGGTAAAATTTTATATTTTTCAATGTAATTTGGTAAACGTTTTTCTATTGGCACAATAATGTTTCATGATTGTCTCATTGTTGTAAATAATTAGTAAATAGGCCACACTTGATACGGTATAAGTCAATCATGGCAGAAAAAGGTTATTATGACAATCTGTAGGGCCATGAACCTACGAGTATGTAGTCAAAAATCTGTTTACTTACGTTAAGGCGCACGCGCACTCAAATCATGTTACGTAATAATGTAATTTGCCGATAGAGGTTTCTCAAGTACTATACATCAAGTCTATATTTTGGGACGTACCTGCACCGCGATTCTCTAATGTCCGCGTTAACGTTAAATATCAATTCGGCGTTAACTAACGATAACATTGTGAGTTTGTGATTCACTAACGAATTTTATCGTCAGCGGACGTTAAAAGTGACGTCATTTTTAACGCGATCCAAACCCCTGCCTTTAGGCCTGCGTTAAAAAATATGGACGTTATGTTTACGTTTTTTCACCTCCACTTCAAATTTTAGAAGCATTGAATAATCGTATTTTGTTGTGATGGCTATCTAAATAATCAATTTTCAGGTTAATAAATATGTTTTAGTGTAGTAAAGTAACATCTATACAGTATACTGCATTTATAACATACACAAATAGTAATAACAGAGATAAGACATGTAATAACATAACCTCAATTATGCTAAGAGTGCAATGCCGAATATAGAAGTGGTTTTGTCTTTCTATTCTAAAATCTTTGCTGTAAAGTCCTATTCATTCCAGCGTTTTCATTGGCCAAGTGATCGAGATCACACAGCCTTCTCGAGAACTTGTCCAAACTAATATATAACAGGCGCCGGTCTGCTGCACCGGTAACGCGCTTTTGAGACGGTTAACGCACCTTACAGTTTTGTTTTAAGGAATCGCGCGTTAACCTAACGTGCGGTAAATGTTTAACGTGGTGGCGTTAAATTTAACGTTAACGCGGACCTTAGAGAATCGCGGTGCTGGATCAAAACCCACACTTTAAAATCCTTACTAAAGATTTTATTCATGGATTTTCTTAAATATATTCGTTAAAATCACAGATTAAGCCCCTTAATATAGCCCTTAGATATGTTATTTCCACCAAATTTCCACCCCATAAGTAGTAGGCATTGAGGTTGTCTACGAGGAGATTTTATTTCGCAAAACCTAGTACCTAGGTGCCCGCTATAGGGTACTGTACACTCAGGTACCTCGTTGAAAAAACAATTTTTTTTGCGTTTTCGGTGTGTTTCCAAGCCTCCACAAAACGTGAAATGAACTTTGAATACGTCATAATCAGACCTATTTAGGTACCTGTCAACCCATGCTTATTTAGGTTGGGGTGCGATCATTCCTTCCGAGTTAAAAATTGGATGAAAAATTATCAAAATTGCTTTTTTAATTCCTCTGCCAGGTGCCTAATTCAAAGGAGTTAAATAAGCGTTTTTTGATAATTTTTCATCCCATATTTAACTCAGAAGGAATGATCACACCCCAACCAAAATAAGCATGGGTTGCCAGATACCTAAATAGGTCTGATTATGACGTATTCAAAGTTCATTTCACGTTTTGTGGAGGCTTGGAAACACACCGAAAACGCAAAAAACTTGTTTTTTAACGAGGTACCTGAGTGTACAGTACCCTATAGCGGGCACCTAGGTACTAGATTTTGCGAAATAAAATCTCCCCGTAGACAACCTCAATGCCTACTACTTATGGGGTGTAAATTTGGTGGAAACAACATATCTTAGGGCTATATTAAGGGGCTTAATCTGTGATTTTAACAAATATATTTAAGAAAATCCATGAATAAAATCTTCAGTAAGGATTTTAAAGTGTAAGTTTTGATCCAGGTAAGTCCCAAAATATAGTCTTGATGTGTAGTACTTGAGAAACCTCTATCGGCGAATAACATTATTACGTAACATGATTTGAGTGCGCCTTAACGTAAGTAAACAGATTTTTGACTACATACTCGTAGGTTCATGGCCCTACAGATTGTCATAATAACCTTTTTCTGCCATGATTGACTTATACCGTATCAAGTGTGGCCTATTTACTAATTATTTACATCAATGAGACAATCATAAAACATTATTGTGCCAATAGAAAAACGTTTACCAAATTACATTGAAAAATATAAAATTTGACCTTCATTGACCTCTGCTGAACACAAAATTAATTTTGAACAATTGTCATATTTTTTTTTCGAAAAACCCTTGAAAAAGTTTTGATTACATATAATGGATACTAGGTTTCATAAACTCATTTTTTTAAATTCAATTTTATTACACTTTCATTTAAGAGATGATTAGACCCACCCACCCTTTGGGGATTTTAAAGGTTTTTTTTTGGGTTATTAAGTTTTTTTTCCTGAATCCAATGATACCAAATTTGCTTCTGTTGCAATTTGTCCAAGGTTCGACCTCAAATTTGCGTATAGACCCCGGACTATATAGCTACAATAAAAACTTAATCTCTATGGCTACAAAAATAAGAATTTTTAGCTGATGCGAGATAGTTTATGTAAAATTTTAAACACGTGAGGTCAAAACGCATAGGTTTAAACTAGTGAAAGTCCTGTGATCCCTTTTAAAATACATATTATTTAATAGTCATCTTACCAAATTAAGGCTCGGCCTATTTCACATTTAAATCCATTTTCCTCCCGTATTCATTATCATCCATCATTCAACTGTCTTTTTACAACAATCACTTTGCTAAAAGAGTTCCACCGCCTTCTTGAATACTACCAAACCTCTCAAAAGATAAACAGATTTGAGATTTCGCAGCATAAAATCTCTATGCTCAAAATCGACGAGATTTCTAAACCACCCCTATTTTCCATAGTTTTAAAGATACAAAAACGCTAGTCCATTCAAAAGATACGTAATTAGATTTCATGAATTATAGTTCCAAATGAATAATTCGCAAACAACTTTCCACATTAGGAACAGGTCGTGTATTGTAAAATAAACACATGTTATCAGAACTTTTGTCAGTGACTGTACATTTCAACTATAAACTAAATCTAACTGTTGTTATCTTATTTCTATTGAACAATCAAATGGAAATGCAATTTAAATTTTTTTCGATTCGCGCGATATTGGAGAAGTTATCGCCAAAAGTATGAAAATTACAAAATCCAAATTTGGCTCCAAGAACCCAACATAGAAAAAATATATACTCGCGATTTCTCATCTACTGAGTGACCCTCTACAATAATCAATCATAAAAAATCTGTCTCAAAAAAAAGCAAACGGATATTCGATTCTAAACTGGACTATTACGGTTTTTCTGCGTGCGTGCGTGTGTGTGTGTGTGTGTTGTGTGTACGTTGAAAATCAGCCGAATCGCTGAACAAATTGCGCTGAAATTTTAAAACGGACATCCGGTACGAGTTTATTGAGAACTGTTAACAAAATCAGCAAGATTCATTGCGATTTAAACCTACAAGAAATAATAAACTGAGAAATAGACTTCCAATGTTTAGAAATTATTTTAACGACAATGTTTTAGATTTTGAAAAGATATTTTTTGTTTGTTTTTCGCCTGGCCGTGAAATGCCGTGTCCATGCAAGGTCAGTCGAATGTTGGACGTCAAGGTACCCCCAAATTCCGCACGTAGATTGAGTAAACCTTGCAATATTTTCACGTATTTCGTACTGGCTATGTTAACCATAGTAGGCCCTATTGCCACAGATGATGGACTACACTGCGTTATATGCATTTCAAAACATGTTTATAATTATTTTTGAAATGCAATCTAGAAATTACAAAATCTTTCCCGACCAGGGGATTGAACCCACGTCTCCCACATTTCGGCTACAAGGGCGCTTTAGCCAACTAGACTAGGGAAACGCCAAAGTCGTAGTTAGACGAGTGAGCGAGTCATGTGGTGAGTACCCGGGAACATTTGCATTTAAGTTTGATAATTATATTCGTATAGATAATAGGGTATTGGTGGAAATCACTGTGCCGGAGGTTGCTGTTGTTGGCAGTCTTCAACTGAATATTCCGTGTGACTGCCGGGTCTTGCTTAATGTTAGATTGTTGGTCCGGGAGTTGTGTAAATGTTTAGGCCATAGTTTAGGCCAAAATGCTCCAATGTAGCCTATATGATATGCTAGGGAGGCCTAAGGTAAGGGGAAGAAAAGAAATGTTACCGGGTACTCAACACATGGCTCACTCACTCGTCTAACAACGACTTTGGCGTTTCCCTAGTAGTTAGATTTTGAATTAATTTATTATTAATGTTTGTAATGTTATAAATGGCACTAACTGACAATTAATAATAATCCTAATAATCCTGTCTCGCAAATCCCAGTCCACCGATTGACCTACAAATAACCTCCTCTACCTAGCCAACCAATCAGGTCTACGATTGAGAAGTGACGTAGACATAGTTGAACGAGTGAGCGTAGCGAACGTAGTGATTTCCATTCGACTTAAACGGCCCTAATTGTTTTTCTGCGTGCGTGCGTGTGTGTGTGTGTGTGTGTACGTTGAAAATCAGCCGAATCGCTGAACAGATTGCGCTGAAATTTTAAACAGACATCCGGTACAAGTTTATTGAGAACTGCTAACAAAATCAGCAAGATTCATTGCGATTTAAACCTACAAGAAATGATAAACTGAAAAATAGACTTCCAATGTTTAGAAATTATTTTAACGACAATGTTTAAGATTTTGAAAATATATTTTTTGTTTGTTTTTCGCCTGGCCGTGTAATGCCGTGCCCATGCAAGGTCTGTCGAATGTTGGACGTCAAGGTACCCCCAAATTCCGCTCGTAGATTGAGTAACCTTGCAATTTTCACGTATTTCGTACTGGCTATGTTTACCATAGTAGGCCCTATTGCCACAGATGATGGACTACACTGCGTTATATGCATTTCAAAACATGTTTAATTATTTTTTAAATACAATCTAGAAATTACAAAATCTTTCCCGACCAGGGGATTGAACCCACGTCTCCCACATTTCGGCTACAAGGGCGCTTTAGCCAACTAGACTAGGGAAACGCAAAGTCGTAGTTAGACGAGTGAGCGAGTCATGTGGTGGTACCCGGGAACATTTGCATTTAAGTTTGATAATTATATTCGTATAATAATAGGGTTTTGGGTGGAAATCACTGTGCGGAGGTTGCTGTTGTTGGCAGCCTTCAACTGAATATTCCCGTGTGACTGCGGGGTCTTTGCTTAATGGTAGATTGTTGGCCCGGGAGTTGTGTAAAAGTTTAGGCCATAGTTTGGGCCCCAAAATGCTCCACTGTAGCCTATGAAAGGCTATAGGGAGGCCTAAGGAAAGGGGGAAAAAAAAAATTTGTTACCGGTACTCAACACTGGCTCACTCACTCGTCCAACACGATTTTTGGCGTTTCCCTAGTTTATCCTTGACAGCGGGTATAAACCTACAATTGCCAAGCAACTAAGGGCAGCCAAACACTTAAAACACATTTAGGACATTTTAAAACAATACAGTGATATAGTTTCATTCATTTAATCGTAAACATGTATGATTAAAGTACAAACTACAAATACCAATTGAATACCAAAATGAAAAACAAAGCCTAGTGAAAAAGTAAAGAGTGATTGGTGTTCAGATTGTCATCGTGGTAAACTGGTATTTTTGTCTTTGAAATTCTTCGTACTATTTTCAACATACATTATTTATTTCAGACAAGCAAAGTTCCAAGTGTATAAGAATTATTCTCCATTTAGAAGAGGTCATTTACAAGATGCTCACGAACAAAGTAGGAGATTTCAGTCCCCTAGGTCTATAATGTAATATCATTGAAAATTTAAAACACTTAACAAATTATAAGATTACAAATGTAAATATTATTTTCCACAATTCTTGACACTATTTTTGAGTTTACGTAAACTCAGTTTTTCTTTTATGGGAAAAAAGAACAATCATTGAATAAAGTGTATTGGGAAAAAAAAGTCTACCAAATATATTATGGTAAAGCGTCTACAAAAACCAAGTTAAGTAAAATATTTTAAACCCACCGCATTATAATAATTATTGGATTGTTGTCATTGTAATAAATAGTAATTAAGTTTTTCTAACTTGTGTTTTTGGACTATGTACCGTTATCGTAGATTCCGCTGGTAGATGTTACGCGTTTGTCTACTTCTTATTTTTCGAAGAAATAGTTGTTTTTGTAAGTTATTATTGTATTGTTGTCATTGTATAATAGTATTAAGTTTTTCTTCTTGCGTTTGGGCTATTATTTAGTTTTCGTAGATACCAACTTTTTTGCGTTTTTGGAACTAT
>JAMZAV010005625.1:0-37166 GCA_024449915.1 Sweltsa coloradensis
AGATCCCAAAAACGAGATGAGATGCAGGGGGGTTCATGTTAATGAGGGTAAACCTTGAGAAAAAGTTTAATACTCCACGAGCAACACTAATTGCTTCAACTGACATTAGTAACTCAGTCATCAGTAGGTCTCATTTAACTCTAGAAGATATGATTGTTTGTTCATCCCGTTCTTATTAACCTCTTCATATAATTGAATTGAACGGATGTAATATTTCAAAACTTAAAACATTATTTATATGAGCATGAACATGCAATATCGTCTGAAATGTAGATGGACAAAGCATACAATGGAAACTATACCAGTACCCTTATTTACCAGATTTTAAGTGAAGCTTGTGTGTGCCAATCAAACCGTTAAAAAACAGTCAGAGTTACCAAACTAGATAACTACTACTCAGTGGTCTAGTTGCCTAAGGTGCCTACCTGGAATGTGAGACGCACTCCGGCCGGAATGGATTTGTTAATTTCTGGATTGTATGAATTATTAAATATTAAAGAATGCCAAATGGGGACCGAGCAATCGACTATGCCACTTAATTATCACAGAGTATGTCTAACTTCAGCCACTGTGCGGCTTTCCTACACTAAGCAGGACGATTCACAACAAGAATTCTCCTCAAGCGGTGTTTTGGCTATGTCTCACATTATACAGCCAGATCTCTAAAAAATCAAACAATGCAAGTTCCTTCTAGCCGGAGTCAATACAAACACCCTCCAGAGTACATCTATTACGACACTTTATCGGACATAAAAAAAGCTCAGTTCCGTCAAATTAGCAACGTTAGTAGTTTTAAGTAAACCATTTCAATACTTAGTCCAAACACCATGGTTACTGAATAAACGTAAAGAAATGAAGAAATGAACAAACTTTGTGCTATTGTATTCTTCTTACCAACTTCATTCTCTTCTCCTCTACTCGCGTCGTCTTTGTCAGATTCCGCTTTGATCTCTACCTCGACTTTCTTCACTTTGTTGCTGCTCTCTTCGGATATTGTGCGGTCGCGTAGCTGTCGTTCCGCCGACGCATCTTTATTGATAAGATTCGTCTTGTCGGCATTTGATATCCTAGTTATTGAAGACCTAGAAAATGTAGTACCTGTCAAATTAATACATAAACCCCACAAACACATAAGGGTAGCGTGGAGGTCCCGATAACGAGGGTGGGAGGTAGGTAGGTAGAACAAACACAAGACAACACAAGAAAACACAAATGTTCAGGGGTCACGAGCATTGGCTACACCAAGTGTGTAAATTTTACCAAGTGAAGTCAGTTGCTACATAAAACTGCACTTCACATCTTCTTGACTATTCTTTGGTTATTTTCAGTTTGATAATAGAGTTGTAAACGGCTTCTACGTCTAGTATCTCTATTGAACTTTAGAAAATTATAAGTAGGCCTTTGCCCAAGGGTTTTATGTATGCTTACCTCGTATATATCTACTAATGTATTTAATTTTTAATTCTTCGTCAGATGTTTCAGATTGACACCGTAAAAGATGGGGGTAATTATAGGCACAATAATATGTAGTCTATTGCAGGATTAATTTTGTAAATCTTTTCTTAAATCTGAGTGTGGGCTATGAGTATTGAGTTGTAAGCTATCACTTTACTTTAGACTGATGGACTAGACTTGTTCATTAAACGAGGGAGCGGAGCGACTGAGTGTCTCCATTCAACTCAAACGGCTCTCATTCTATGATACTGTCTGTCTGTACGTCGAAAATCAGCCGATCCGCTGAACAGATTGCGCTGAAATTTTAAACAGACATCCGGTACGAGTTTACTGAGAACTGTTAACAAAATCAGCTAGATCCATTGCGATTTAATCCAACACTAAATAAAAATGTGATTTTTTTAAATATCGATAGCATTTGTTTAGTAGCAGCTGGAGGGACGAGATCTGTGTGGCTGGCACGGCATGGTGGTAAGCATTTAGCCTACCGCACGGAGGGTTGGGGTTCGATACACGATAGTTGGAACTTTTTTATATTTTTAACCCACATATTATTTTTGAGGGGTGTTAAATGAGAAATAAAACTTAGGTGATTTTGTTTTATCTTGGAAATTTGTTAATGTTTCACGCTAATACGTTTTGAACACGATTCGCATTTCAAATGTTCAATTTAAATATCTAGGGAAACGCCAAAGTCGTTGTTAAACGAGTGAGTGAGCCATGTGTTGAGTACCCGGTATCATTCCTCATACTGGGCTAGATCCTTAGGTATAGGGGAGGAAAGGGGATGTTCCCGGGTACTCAACACTTGGCTCACTCACTCACTCGTTTAACAACGACTTTAGCGTTTCCCTAGTATTAGGTAGGTGTAATAGTATTATATTGTAAATGCACAAGCAAGTCAGTAATGACCTACCTGATACATTTTGTAACGCATAAAAAGAAATGATATACAATAAGAGATGATACTCTAATTAGGTTATGTTATTTAATTCGCTAAGCCAAAATAATGCCATATTTTTGCACCCTAAACATGTCGTCCAAACTACAAAGGCGATACAATATAGTGATAGAACACATACAATAGAAAATGTATAACTAATCAGCTTAGTTTTAACTTCAGCCGAAAATGACAGAACCACAATGTAAAGTATAGCATAATATTATTTAGTCCGATTTGCAACTATTTTGTTGCATAATTAATTAGTTTATTAGCACAATAAGTAGGTTATGAAATGCAACCTGACAACTCCCCTAACCGTTTACTCTAGATAAAGTAAACCTTTAATCTAGATAAATTAAACCTTTAATCAATTGGTGGTGTGGGTGGTGAGCCTCTTGGGGGCAACTTACATAATGACTTTAGGACGGTTTAATTTTTTAATATTTTGGAACACTAAGAAAATGACTCTTTATTCAGATGTTAACCATTTATTTACTCACCAAGCAGTCCAAATTTGCCAAGAGGAAGCCTGAAAAAAGTCACCTGGTTTGGGTGGGGGAACAAAAAATGATATGCTACCAAACCAAAAATAATAATAAACTTAATTTTGGAATATGATTGATAAAAGTTTGCATATTTTAAGAAAATTTCATAATTTGATTTCTCTTTCAAATATTATTTTATTAGAAAATGTGACCGTTGACCTTTAGTTCTAATTTATATAATTGGATGAGCGTAGCGAGCGAAGCGAAGATTCCATTTCACTACACTGGAGAAAAAAATCCAGAATGTTTTTTTTTTCTTTTTTTCTTTTTTTTGTATTTTTGAGTGTTTGTTAACACGATTCCGGCTTAACCGATATTCCAATTGTTATGAAAATTTGAGGGACCTTCGAAATCTCTGAACCTGCCACGTTTTTTGGGTACAATCGAAGAAATATTTCTCATGAATATCGTACTTTTACGATTTTTTTCGATTTTTAGTGCGATATTTTCGTGACATTTGGGCCGATTCTGACCAAACGGGTGGGGCTACAATGTTCATATTTTACATGGACATTTAGGTAATGGTGATGTATTGCTTTTTGAAAGAAAAGGTTGAAAAAGTTAGCCAGAATCCATAGAATAAAGGTTTTAAAATGAGTTTTTTGAGGTTTATAATAACAATTTAACAATAGAAACTTGACAACAATCACCTACAGTGCATTCAAAAAGCACTTGCAAAGGAAAAGTGGTCCTACGCAAACTAAAAACTTACAAAAAAGCTCATCCATCAACGCGGCGGGACTTAAGCGTTTTCCTTGTATTTACAAAAATGTATATCGTGTGACCTCTCGTCACAAATCAGTGCTTTGGGTACTTTTGACCCATTAACAAGTAATTTTTCCTGGTATAACCGTATTTAGTTTTTATTTGCTACAAATATTAACCGGGGTCAATTTATTGTTTGGAACGCTTGGTTTGGTTACAATGTTGGTTCAATTTACTCATAATGTCAATAATTTGATAACGTTCAGTACCTATATCTCGTAATCAGTCGTGTTTTTTTTTTTTTTTTTTATGGGAAGCCTGCCCAAGGGTGCAATGCATGTCCCTGTCTAACTAGGTATATATTATTGAAGATGTAGGACAATTGCGAAGGGTTGTCCGAGGGCTGTTTTAGAGGACTCAATCCCTTGCATACGCATTAATGACTGAGGAAAACCTCGGAAAAATCTTCAGTCAGGATTTCCGATCGCGACGGGATTTTAACCCGGGACCTCCTGAATCAGCCAACACTGTCGGTGTAATCCCTCGTTGATGAGGTAATGAAATTTTGAGTGCTTTTCAAGAAGTAGATATCCTTTATGATAAGATATCCATAATTTGTTTATAGTTCATTGCGTACCCGGAACGGGCCCCTTATGACCCCGCGACGGCCGGGGCTGTGAGGGCAGGGCAGGCGAGTGACAAAAGAAAAGGCTTATTTTTGCTGTAAATTTTGGAATAGCCTAGGACTATCATACCATTCTTTATCTGCATTAGGCTTTTAGTAATCAAAACTAGTTAATTGTGCGGGAAGTGGGTCAGAACAAGGTCGTGCAGGCCTAGGGTTGGCTAAAAGAGGCCTAGGGCTTGTCAAACGTGTAATGTTAGTATTGATTTTATCTAGTCCTATAACATGATGGAACTTTAGGCCTACACTGTTGTATTATGAATGTAGTTGTATTATAATTTTCTACATCTGGGCCTAGGCCCGGGACGGTTTCTGATTTGTTTTATGAGAGTTATGACAACTTTTATCGTTTTACACACAGATTCAAAATTTAAAATGAACGCCATCTGTTACATATTTTCTTATCCCCGGTCGAGGCGGGATAAGTCTTCATGAATTGGATTCGGAGTTATACCGCACTTATACCACCTAACTCGGCTTATACCGGGATAAAAATGTACATGAATCGGGGCCCTGGCCATAAGCTATTATATTATCATTTAAACGCGGAAGCCCGGGCCCCGCCGCGGAGCGGTGGCCCTTGATGATTTTGGTGATACACAAATTCACAGTATTAGTGAAATTAATAAAACTAGGAAAACGCTTAAGTCCCGCCGCGTTGATGGATGAGCTTTTTTGTAAGTTTTTAGTTTGCGTAGGACCACTTTTCCTTTGCAAGTGCTTTTTGAATGCATTGTAGGGGATTGTTGTCAACTTTCTATTGTTACTTGTTATTGTTACTAGGAAAACGCTAAAGTCCCGCCGCGTTGATGGATGAGCTTTTTAAAATTTTTAGTTTGCATGGGATATCTTTACTTTTGCAAGTGCTTTGTTTTGCTGCCTACGCATTGTAGGTGATTGTTGTCAAGTTTCTTTTGTTACCTGTCAATTGGTATTATTTACCGTAAAAAACTTATATTAAAAGCTTTATTTCTATGGATTCTGGCTAACTATTTCAACTTTTTCTTTCAAAAGGTACTACATCACCATAACCTTAATGTCCATGTATAATATGAACGTTGTAGCCCCACCCGTTTGGTCAGAATTGGCCTAAACGTCACGAAAATATCGCACTAAAAATCGAAACAAAATCGTAAAAGTACGATCGATATTCATGAGAAATATTTCTTCGATTGTACCCAAAAACAATACACCTCTAAGTTCAGAGATTTCGAAGGTCCTGTCAAATTTTCATCAAGATCGGATATGCCGTTTGCCTGGTAGAGAGTTAACAAACAGACAGAAAAACAAACAAAAAAAAAAACACCCGAGCTAAATTTTTTGGGGGTCAGTGAAATTGAAGTCTTCGCTTCGCTCATCCAATTATAAACCTAAACAAACTCATATTAAAACCTTTATTCTATAGATTCTGGTTACCTTTTTCAACTTTTTCTTTCAAAAAGCAATACATCACCATTACCTTAATGTCCATGTAAAATATGAACGTTGTCGCCCCACCCGTTTGGTCAGAATCGGCCCAAATGTCACGAAAATATCGCACTAAAAATCGAAAAAAAATCGTAAAAGTACGATATTCATGAGAAATATTTCTTCGATTGTACCCAAAAACGTGGCAGGTCTCAGTTCAGAGATTTCGATGGTCCCCTCCAATTTTCATCAAGATCGCATATGCCCGGTATCGTGCGAACAAACAGACAGAAAAAAAAACATTGGAGCTACATTTTTTGAGGGGTCAGTGAAATTGAAGTCTTCGCTTCGCTCATCCAACTATAGATACTCCCCAAGAAATCGAAGTCGAGGAGTATAGGTAAAATATTGTAAATATATTTTATAAAAGTGAAAACGTTATAAATGTATAGGCACTAAGATCATTTACTTCTCAGAATAGTTTCCCATTTTACAAATTTCATAACGCCACAATTTGTTTTTAGAAGAGTAAAGGACGGGGGGGGGGGGGGCGCTTCGATTTTTTGGCTAAGGGTCGACAAATTCCTTAAAACGCCCCTACTAATAATTTATGCGTACCATTTAAATACATTATATTTTGATGGTGTAGTACACTAATAACAATTTTTAAAAAAATGAACCCAGAACCGTCGGCTCTACGCAGGGGCATCTTTCCCACTAGGCTGACTAGGCACGGGCCTAGGGGCGGCACTAGAACGAAACAAATTCAACAATGTTTGTTTTATTTATTTTATTATTTACTTTTATTATATCTCATAATGTAATTTTAGATTTTAAAACGTGTTTTGGAGCTTTTAAAAGTTAAAAATTTGCAAAAATTTCGCCTTCGGCGATATCAGTCCTTCGCACAGCTATAGCATTAATCTTTATCCTGATCCCGTACTAGTTTTACTATGGGTTCGAAAAGTAAGAATTTTGCGTGTTTTACTGTGGTGCTAGCTGCTGCAGCTCCTGAGAGAGACAACTTTGTTGCAGAGAAGGTGCTACTTGTCCAGATAAATCTCTAAGGAAAATTAAAATGAAAACCATTATTTTTTTATTTATTTATTATCATGCATATTACAACAGAGTACAAATACTCCACAAGTGTAAATCATAGCATAGCCTATCGATAGAAAACATAAACTTAAAGACATTAAAATTAAAACACCCCACTCCTTACCGTAAACGATGCATATACTCTGTTGGCCTAACGGGAATAAATCAATTACCCCAACGCCAACAAACCTTCTTTGTATTTTCCATAATGAAATGCAGGGTGTTGGCCAAACGGGAATAAATCAATTCCCCTTAGGCCATCAACGCTTCCTGTAACATGGTCTTTATCGACAGGTAGAAATGATGGCATAGGGGGAAAAAAAAGGTTGATGGCCTTACGGGAAGCGGCACTGTGGGAAGACACCGCACGGGATATCCGCTAGGTAGTGATGTGACTGGCGGTTCGCACTAGCGCATTCTTGCGTTGAGAAGTTGTACTTGACTTCAACTTCTGATTATTTTCCGCAGAAATTTTAACACGGCGATGAACCATCTTCCCCACATGACTAATCTTTGGTAATATAATCAAAGATTAGTCATGCTTGTACGTTTGCCAGATTATCAGCCGGACACCACAGTCATTCCTCTCGACCATGTGCAGTTGGGGACATTCTACTAAAATGTGCTTAACAGTTAAAATCTCACCACACTGCTCACATGGGGGTGGTATGCTTGAGTGAGATGTGTGTGTCCAATGCGTGGATGGGTCAGAACAACCTCTTCGCGTCGAGAAGAGCGCCTTGAAGAGAACCAGGGTGTTACATCGTCTTTTATTTCACGACGCTTATTATTTTGGATGATTTTTGATGATGAACGTAGGCTACGTAGTTGAATGTCAAAAGCACTTTTTATGTTGAATATAGAATTATGATGTCAGTTACGCCCTTTTGCCACCATTTATCAAGACGCCAGCAACGAAGCTCGGGGAAGATGTTTACTTTTGTCTCGTACGAATACTAAATAATTTGCATATATATGAATACCAATAACTTTGTTGAAACTAAAATAACATATCTTTGTCACTTACGCCCTTATGCCACCATGTGTCAAGACACACTGGTCGAAGAAAAGGGAACAATTTCACGTTTCCGTTGTATGAATACATAATAATTTGCAGTTGCACATACGTATGTCAAAATGTATTGAAATTATTGAAAATAGCATATTTTTGGCACTTACGCCCTTTTGCCACGCATGGGTCGAAGCTTATGACTGATTTTAACTTTACTGACGTAGAAATATTTAACAATTTGTACATATTAGTGTAAAAAAATGGTTGAAATTGAAAATAACAAATTTTTGGCACTTACGCCCTTTTGCCACTATATCTCAAGACGCACGCGGCGGAGCTAAGGGGACTTTTCAACTATTGTTTAGAATGATCAACTGAACATGTGTGCAAATTTTCAGCTTGTTCGGAATTTTGTCCGGGTAAAAGTCTTCCACTCCTGGGCTAGTGGACAAACAGACAAAAAAAAAAGAAAAGAAAGAAAAAAAAAACATTCCGGAATTTTTTCTCCAGTGTAGTAGAATGGAATCTTCGCTTCGCTCATCCAAATAAAAAAATAAAATAAAAAAATATTCCGATCGTTATGAAATTTTGCAGGGTCAATAAGTACACCATTCTCTCCTATTTTACAAATTTTCAGCTAAATCAGTCAAGACCTTAAGTAGTATAGACACACACATAACAAAAACTTGTAGAAATACAGCCAAACCTTACACACTCAAAAGGAATGAGATCTAAAAAAAGGGCCAAGCTCATCTACCCTTCCACATAAACATACAGTGTCCCATAACAGCATCCTCGAAAAGCTTTTCAAAATAGAATTTGCGATTATTAATTTAACGTAATAGTTTATCAAAGTTCTTTTTTTGTAATTAATTTAAACGTAAACATGCAAATTCTATTTTGCCAAGCTTTTCGAGGATGCTGTTATGGGACACTGTACGTTTATGTGGAAGGGTAGATGAGCTTGGCCCTTTTTTTAGATCTCATTCCTTTTGAGTGAGTAAGGTTTGGCTGTATTTCTACAAGTTTTTGTTATGTGTGTGATCTCATTACTTTTTCAAGTTCCATTACAAAATTATTTGCTAAAATATAATATTTTTATCAAAGTTGATTTAAATTCTATGGTATTAGCAGTAACAATATAGGATGTAAAATATCTAGACCCGGATTCATGTACATCCTGGGTATAGGTGGTATAACCATGGTATAACGACGGTATAAGGACTGGACCCCAATTCTTGAGTTCGTGGGAGATGAGTTGAAAACGCAATTTAGATACAAGCCATAGTCAACAAGGAAGTGGCAGATTCTGCGGTAAGGCAGTGCAAATTACAAATCCTAAGACTGCACAATGCAAACAAGATAATTAAGCTACAATGGATACCATCACACTGCAATGTATATGGCAATGATAAAGCGGACTTCTTAGCTAAGAAAGGGAGCAAAATGCTACAACAGAGCAAACCGATAACTTACAGCTCAGTTAAAGCCCATGTAAATGCTGCAGTTTCTAAGAAAATTAGACAAGAATGGGTCAAAAAGGGACAAGACAAACCATGGCAGGTGTACACCACGCAGCCAAGTAAACCCAAAAGAATATATGATAGACGAACAGAAACAGCACAGTTCAGGTTGAAGACTCAACATGACCTTCTAGGGAAGCATCTGCACCGAATAGGCGTGTTTGAAACCAGTACCTGCAGATTATGCGGAAATGGTGAACATGACAGACGACATCTATATACCTGTGCCAGTCTGGCAAATGAGCGTGACGCAATGCCCAACGGCATGAAGAAGGAGGAAAGGGAGGCTCGTCTCTATTGGTTGACTAGATCAAGCATGATGGCATCATAGGCCAAATGTGGGCATATGAGAAGAAGAAGAAGAAGAAGCAATTTGAAAACGAAGTCGTTTTCGTTTTAGAAGGAATTGGTATTCTTGAACGGTATCGTGGAAAACGTCATGGGTTGTGAGTTGAAAGCATTGTTATTAATTAAACCCCTATAGTAGGCTAGATTAGCAGTCTCCTATACCTCCGCACAGGCGCGAGCGTAGCAAATTGAAGACTCAACCGGCCCATTTCAAGATGGCGATTTGGTGTTTTAATTTATGCTTTTTTAATGCAATAAAGTATTTTACTGGATTGTTTGATATGGTTTTAGCTTGTGCAGCATGGTATTAAACAAAAGAAACAATACGAAGTGATTGCATAAGGGAATTTAGTAATCATTTGGTGTTAAAGGCTAGTATGCTTACCTGTCAACCTGGCGGCAATCTTGAGAACTATTTGGCCACAAATCGCTCCCATTTGATTAACATGTAAACTGTCATTTTAAGATGGCTTCTAATTGTACCGGAAGTGGACCACCGACTGCTGGTCTAGCCAATTATATAGGATGTCTATGGTTGAAAGAGTATCACGAAATCCAAACACTTTAAAAAGATTTGCGTATAGCAAAGAGCTCGAAAAAGTTCTATATTTATTCTAGATGGCAGTGCCTTCATAAACGCGGGCCAATCGAAAGACAAGTTGTATGAAATGATTTGATTGTTGCAATTATGTAAACAAACAGTTGAGCAAGTTCATATCAAAACAATGTTGTGCTGGCATAGGGTTGGCTAGGCTTGTCAAACATGTAATGTAAGTATGAATTTTACTAGTCCTATAGCCAAATGGAACTTTAGACCTACACTGTTGTATTATAAATAATTTTCTACATCTGGGCCTAGGCCAGGGACGGTTTCTGATTTGTTTTATGAGAGTATAATGACACCTTTTCTCGTTCCACACAAAGAAGAAAATTTTTAAATGTCCGCCATTTGTTTACGTATCGCACTTTCCCGCCTAACTCTGCTTATACCGTCAACAATTGTCAAGTAACTATGGTTACTTGTTGATTATATGCCAAGTGTTTAAGGCTTATTTTAAAACCTTTATTTGGAAGCCTTCCAACAAACTTTTTCAACTTTTTTTTTCAAAAGAGACTATCATTCTATAACCTTAATGTCCATGTAAAATATGAACATTGTAGCCCCACCCGTCTGGTCAGAATCGCGGGCCGACGTATTAGATGTTAGCAGTAGCTAGCAGTAGCTAGCCGTGGCTAACATCCTTAAAGTGATTTTGAGCATGTTTGAAGACATTTTTTCACCAAGAAGGAATGGTCGTACCCCAATAAAATTTGGCATGTGTTGTCAGGTACCTAAATCCCCTCGATTGTGATAGTTTTCAAGTTCACATCACGTTACATGACGGCTGGGTAACACCTCGAAATCACCCCAACTCTGCTTGGTGTATAAGGTGCTTGAGTGTGTAGCGCACCGCGGCTTGGCTGCGGCGCCCTAACGGGCACCTAGATAGAAATTACATTTTAACAAAAGTAACGTTACCATGGCAACGAAAAGTCTCACTATGCACTGCCACCTAGAAGTAATCAAAATACTATCGAGGAAGCATTGTATTATTTGTTATGTTTTCCCAAAGAAATGATGTCAAGGTCCTCTAGATGGCGGTGGATTTTATCCATTCTCTCCTATTTTAAAACCTTTAACGTCGCTATTTTAAATCTAAAGTACCTACCTACAAAACCTTTAACGTCGCTATTTTAAATCTAAAGTACCTACAAAACCTTTAACGTCGCTATTTTAAATCTAAAGTAGGCCTACCTACAAAACCTTTAACGTCGCTATTTTAAATCTAAAGGACCTACAAAACCTTTAACGTCGCTATTTTAAATCTAAAGTAGGTCTTGCCCTACCGGCACTTCTATACCTGGGGAGGTCCAACTTTTCAACAACGATTTTTTGCAACGTTTTCAAAAAAATACTCTACCTACTAAACCTTTAACGTTGCTGATTTTAAATATGAAGTACTTTCGTTTAAAATAGCGACGTTAAAGGTTTTGAAGTTTTTTTTTGTTAATTTAACAGCAAAAATCGTTGTTGAAAAGTTGGACCCCCCAGGTATAGAAGTGCCGCCCTACCTACTGATAAAAAACTGGGCATACTAAACGAAAAAGTTCGCTCCATGCCGTAAGAATAGTGTGTAGTAATTCTTACGGCATGCCGTAAGAATATCCACTCCGAAAAAAAAAACGACCAAACAAAAATTTGAACCGCCGAACTTTCGCATAGAATTTGGAAGCGCTACCACTCTGCCACAATGTACTGTGATATTTGAAGCTATTGGCCTAGTTAGGTGGTATCGTACGGCTGACCGTACGAATAATTTTGCACTAGTCGTACGGCTGACCGTACGAATATCCACTGCGTATTATAATAGGCCTAGGGCCTAGGCCCTACTTTCTACGTGAACAGTCTAGGGTAGGACCTAGGTCAGGCCTACTGTGCAACCAGAGACCAAGGTAGCCTACTTTAATAGTTGGACTCGGTAGGGCCTACAGTTTATTTCCCATTAAAAAGGCCTAGGATAGGCCCCTCAGGCAGGCACATGAAGTGGGCCACCTAAGGGCTAGGCCCTTAAGCCTATTATGGCCAGGGACGACGACGGACGTGAAAATCAAGACGTGGGAAAGTAGGCCTATTTCTTCCTGGCAAAGAAAGTGATGAAGTGGAACGGGCTGTTTGGTTGGCGTGTAATAATGTTATAGGCCTACCTCGTTTACATTACAAGCATATTACGCGGGTAGCCTAGGTCTAATTATGGGTACTTATTCGGCTAGGGGGGTCCAACTTTTATACACTGTAACGGAAAGGATTTCGGGTGCGCTCTTATCGATTATATCCTAGAACTAGCGCGGCGCACTGTAGCCAGGCACTAGGCTACAGTAGTGGTTGTAAATACTCACAAGGTCTGAGGTCTGTACAAGACATGGCAACTATCTGTAGCTATTAAAATGTGTAATGTGGCCTTTGCTTACGATATACAGAGGGTAAGGGAACTAGTTCTGGATCGGGTTAAGCAATATTACAATTTTGAGTATCAGGAATTTTATTTGGTTTTCCCCCACATACTATATTCTTATTGATTAACTTTCCGACCATGTTTGCAAAAGAAAAAATGTAAAAAACTAAAAAAGTTTACGAAGGTACTAAAATGAGCCAATTAAAAAAAGTAGTGCTTTGATCCAGAACTGATATCCGGGTATCAGTTGTGGATCATCAACCTAAAACTCTTCAAATTGATATCAGGGGTTCATTTATATGTTTCATAAGTAGTGATGCAGCCGCACCTGATAAATTTGATTCTGGACGCCCGGTATCAGCATTGATCCACTACCAGTCCCCGGATTAGTTGTGGATCAAAATTTTATTATGACTTATTTGCAGCCATAAGGCTAACCACAATTTTTTTTTCAATACAAAATATAAAAACAAGACAAGAGCTAACAACTGCGTATAAATTTCATAAGCCAAAAAATTCTTAAAACAAATTTAGAACAAATTCAAAATTTAAAAAAAAAAAAATTAGGCCTAGACCAAAACATTTTTTTTTTTTTAGATTTGAGTCTGTAAAGACAGGCTCTAAAAATAAGTGAACCTATATTTCTTTTAACTTGGTTTTTAAACACTATTAGGCCTACTGCATATGTCCTATTCATTTAACATGGTGTTACGATCTACAAAAACGGTCAAAAACCGCTTATTTGTAGACACCCGCAAGGGTGCTTTGAGTAGTTGAACAGTAAACCTATTATAGTCAATTCTTAGCAAAACTAATATTAAAAATTCTGACAAAGCTTGAAAGCTCTGCTAATAACTGATGAAATATTACAATGATACATGCATGTGTATAGCAATTGCTTCTGTTGCAAACAGCAACCATTTTGACAGCATTGTTAACTATTTCTACTTAAGAGGGCTCCGGCGATACAGAGCTTTCGTTTATTGGCTGTCAAATCCACAATTCTTTACATAATCAGATAATTTTTTTTGCGTTATGTCAAAAAAAAAACAATTGATGTTTCTATCATATTCGATTTTTAATTTAAATTTTTTACCAAAGCATATTTAATAAAATGCAGTTTTTTAGATAAGATATACAAATTTGGATATGATGCATACCTACAAAACCTTCTCATATGAAACGTAGTTTTTTTGTAGATTTTTATCTCTAAAACTACGCTTTCTAGAATAAAGGGCGTTTAGTGTTCGGCGGGCTAGTCTATACCGCTTGCCCCTGCAGATAAAATGTCGCAAGCGTAGCGCCAGAGCTCTCGGCCGCGAGTGTATAGTTAGTGACGCGGCGAACATCCAAACGTTGCCCGTGTAGTGTAGGCTCTGACCATCTCTGTCCTTGGAAGTTGTGTCCTACTCGAGTGTTTGTTGCTTGTTCACTTACATCCGTTCCGTTACAGTAGCGTTGAAAAAGCACGTTATCGATACATCTAGCTGTCCACACAATGTTTTTATTATTTCAATCATGTTCACATATGTGTGTGTATTTATTTTGTGTATGTGCTGTGTTTATATTTTGTGACACAGGTTAAAAAATACGTTATTATATTATTATAGTTTGTTTAAAAAAGCATGATTACTCTAAGTGACACAAAAGCAAAACATATAGCTTAGGTATATTAATTTAAGATATTATGTCAAAAGATTTCCCTAGACATAATGTGAATCTGATACCTTGCAATACCAGACTTCTGACAGTTATGCCTATTTTAGGATTTTGTTGTTTCACTTGGTACTTAGGTTCTCTGTTTTGGAACAGAAAGCCAACTAGATTTCATAATGTGTCCCTCTTTAGGCTCCTGACCACTAAGCAGGCTATTTTTTCGGCAATATTAATTGCAAACATATTATCTGAAACTCCATTGTATTATACACCGCACGGCAGTCGAGTGAGTACCACAAATGCTCTAAGCTTAAAAATACGTTTTTCGCAAAGATTCCCGCTGTACGGTTAACATCAGGTTCACCCAGTGTGACCCTCTTTAGGTTACAAACTAATTTATGAAAGAAATTGTTAAGCAAATGCTCATGGAATAATTAGAAGACTCACTTTGCATTCAGTTAGGATTGCTGGTAGCTGGATTCGAACCCGTGACCTCCCGAATCGGGTCTCACGCTACGCATGAGCTATCTTTGTCGGTATGCCAAGCATTGAACCTGGCACCTATCCCCGAAGCCTGAAGATTCGGCTTTTGAGCAAATGATGAAAATAATTTTGAGTAATTAGACGAGGGAGCGGAGCTACCATTCAAGAAAATCGGCACTTCCGTAATTCTGTACATGTGTGTGTCTGTACGTCGAAAAATCAGCCGAATTGCTGAATAGATTGCGCTGAAATTTTTAACAGACATCCGGTACGAGTTTCTCGATTTGGTTGGTCGGGAAACACTCCCGTAGGTGTAATTGATATTATTTACTACAGTCCAGAAATTAAAAATGTCCGCCCCAACCGGGATTCGAGCCACTTTAACGAACGAGTTTACTGAGAACTGCTGACAAAATCAGCTAGATCAATTGCGATTTAAACCTACAAGAAATAATAAATTGAAAATAGCCAAGAATGTGTACGAATTATTTTAACGACAATGGTTTTGTTCTTGAAAAAATATTTGTTATTTGTTATTTTTCTGGCCGTGGAATGCAGTGCCCAAGGTGTATCGAATCTTGCACGCTCAAGGTACCCACAAATTTCGCTCGGAGATTGAGTAAACCTTGCAATATTCACACGTATTTTGTACTGGCTAAGTTTTCCATAGCATTGTCACTGATGATAGACTACACTGCGTTATATGAAACACAATCCAGAAATTACAAAATCTTTCTCGATCAGGGGATTGAACCCAGGTCTCCCACATTCGGTATGAGGACGCCTTAGCCAACTAGACTAGAAAAACGCCAAAGTCGTTGTTATAGACGAGTGAGCGAGTCATGTGTTGAGTGGGGAGAGGGGGGCACATGTGGACTGATTTTTTCATTTGCTCATAAAAGACCCAAAATAAAAGTTTTTTTAGATTTTCCTTTTGTAGGTGATTTGTTGGGTCTTTACCATGCATTTAACACTAAAGTCATTTTTTTCATAATTACATTTGTACTAGAACTTTTTATTTTTAAAATGTATTACAATTGTCCACATGTGCCCCTCAAGGGGCACATGTGGACTGCCTAGGGGCACATGTGGACACATTATAAAAGTACCACAAATGAGGTAATTAACATTAATTTAGGCTTAAGACAATTTAAGTTTAATAATAATAAGCCATTATAATAGTTTATAATGAAGTAAATAAAGTTTATTTGATATTGTAATCTTTAAGATCTACAGAAAAAGCGAAATTTCCAGCGGCTCGAGCTGTACCGCCAACCAAAAATGGTTCTGGTAGCTTAGCAATGATATCGTCACGGTCAACTTCCGTTTGATCCTCACTCTCGGGAAACTTAAATTGGTTGTTGCCAGTGTTTTTGCGAAGCCACTTGACTAGCAAAACTTCACGTGATACAACTTTCTCAATCCGCCCTACATAAAAGAGTTTAGTTTTTTTAGTGTGAAATTTGGCAAGGACAAATTCATTCGCACAAAGAGTTTCGTCATGAAGAAGTGTGGGAAGCTCAACGTTCTCTTCGTCAGAAAGACTGTCTATTCCCATATCTTCATCATCTAATCCAAAGCTAGCTTCCGATTCAGAACTAGAGTCTGTAGGCCTGGGCACAAACACAGTTTGATTTTTAAATTTCAATTTTTTTGCAGTTGCACTTTTACGATTGAGCTTAGCAGCTCTGATGGATTGCATTTCTTGGAGTCGATTTTTTCTGGTGTATCCGTATACACTCTCGATTTCCCTTTTCGACTTTGTACTTGACGCTTCCTTGGCTCGGCTTTTTGAAATGGACGAACAGTCTCTGGCGTCAACTTTGTAGGCACAGGGTGTACACATTGTAGGTCTACTGACGTTGAAGGCTCATTTGGCTTAAGCCTACTGGTGGAAGCAATAACTTCATCTACAGGCCTACCTAAAAGTGCAAGCAAAAACACATAAGAATTTTGTTGAGTTGGCAAGTCTAATTAAAGGAGGAATATTTTTGATGAACTTACCTTCTTGCAGGCCTACAGCTGTTGCTTGTGTTGCAGTAGCATTTGTAGTAGCGGGATCTAAACGATCTGTCACATAGGATCCCATGAAATCTTCGTCTGAAAACACTAGCTTGTTTACAGGCCATATTCCGGGAGTAGAGAATGATTTTGTGATGTTATGAACAGTGAAAGATTGTAAGTAGGGCCTGGCTGTAAGTTCTGCAACATCATAAATGGTTATTCTCTTTGATTTACTGGTAGCCACCCAGTCATTGAAAGCCACTTTCAACTTTCCCTTAAATGGACCAAACACTGCCACGTCCAGTGGTTGAAGCCGGTGCGAGCAATGCGGGGGGAATGAAACCATAACTATTCCGTTGTCTCTGGCATACGATATTGCATCAAGTGAACAATGGCTTTCGTGGTTATCAAGAAGTAACAATATTGGATTATTCTTACTAGAATGTGTGAAGATATGGATATGCTTCAAGACATCAACAAATATTTCAGAATTCATCCAACCGCTTTGTGCTGCTCGGCCCATACTGCCTTCTGGAGCACCTTTCAAGAAGTTGTCTTTGTAGTTTTTCCTGGGGAAAACATAACAAGGAGGAACTGTATTACCGGCAGCAGAAATAATGCCGCAAAACGTCACTAAATCTCCTCTTTCAGCGGAGACTGCTTGGCCAACTTGTTTTTTACCACATTTGGCAATTACACGAGGACTTTGCTGCACTGTTGTTACACCGGTCTCGTCGATATTAAAAATTCTCTCTGGTGTAAACTTATATCTTTTCATAACGTCATCATAATTGTGGAAGAACTCGGCAACATTAGTTTTATTAAAACCGGTTGAGCGTGCGAGACTTGTATTCTCAGGTTTACGCAGGGAAAGATTGGGATGACGTTTCATGTAACTTTTCATCCAGTCCACTCCACTTTGTTTCATTTCATTCCATTTTTCCGGAATCTTCTTCTTTAGTATAACAGCGTAATCATATGCGAGAGTTCTTGCCTGCTGATAGGTCAAACCATAATGCATGCTTGAAGATTTTAAAAAATAATCTTCAAGATCTTTTTCCTCTGCAGTAGAAAATACCTGGTGACTCGTATATTTCGACCCATAACGGCCCAAGTCAGGAGGCCTATCGATCTCCATATCACTATCGTTTCCCGAATCGCTATTTACAGCGGCAATTCTAGCCCTTTCCTGTTTGACTCTCTTAAAAAGCATAGACTTTGTCAGATTGTACCTTGTTGCAGCCTCACGTATAGGTACGTGATCAATTATAACACAGGCAGTGGCCTTCGATACATCTTCTTCCACTATCGAGGAACGCTCCGTTTTCCTTACGTAATTCCTGACCATTCTGAAAGCAAGTTAAATATTGCTTAGACTAATTAGGTCTACCCAGATATCACACTCCTAGTCTTACATCAGCTTAATGTCTCCAATGACTTAGGAAGCCTACTTAGGGATAGGGCCTAACTTTAAATCTAGGCCTAAGCATGGGCCTTAAACTGGTCCAAAGCCTAGGCCCAATAACTATTACTGTAGGGCATAGCCTACAAATAAAATAAGTCTAGACTTACTTCAGAAGGTGTACATTGAAGTAATTATTGTTTTAAAGGCATTTAACCATAGAAATACATTGTCCACATGTGCCCCCAAAATATGTCCACATGGTGGCTTAAAACCATATTTCACATTCCAATTATTTTCTAAATTCCATTTAAAGGTTAGAATAAAAACAATACTTGATTAATAAACTTCATGAATGTATGTTTTTAGAATAATATAACTCAAATTATAAACAAGCTTATTAGAGTGGATGCTAACAGATATAAAATGTTGGCCAAACTTACTTTCAGGAGCCCAGAAATGTGATGTTGTATTCCTCTGCCATACAGCTGTGGAATGATGTGAAACTTGCTAGGAATTGTAGAAACACAGTTTGCACCACACTTGATTTTTGCGGGAATTTTAAAACAAGTAGAACATCCTTATATTAGCTTGTCCACATCTGCCCCATGTCCACATGTGCCCCCCTCTCCCCTACCCGGGAACATTTGCATTTAAGTTTGATTATAATATTGGTATAAATAATAGGGTTTTGAAGTTTAGTTGGTATAAGTGGAAGTCAATTAAAATGCCATGATGCGCCACTCTAGCCTATGATAGGTGAGGGATGCCTTATGTAGAGGGAAGAAAGGGAATGTTACCGGGTACTCAACACATCGTCACTCACTCGTTTAACAACGACTTTGGTGTTTATCTAGTTTTAATTTTAATATTTCACCCTGGGAATTAAATCTGTTTTAGCATTGAGTATAGAACATGTTTTATGGTGCAATGAATGCCTCTCATTAGGTATACTTTGTACTAGGTAGGCCTATGTTGCTGCGGACAGGACAACTAGAAAGAAGGGATATATACGAGGGCTGTTTAAGAGGACCAATCCCTTCCTTTCGCATTAACGACCGAGGAAAACCTCGGAAAAAACCGTCAGTCAGGATTTCCAGTCACGACGGGATTCGAACCCGGGAAGCGCTTAGCGCTCGAACCAACACTGTCGGTATTTCCAGTGAAGACCCTCGCTATAAGAAAATACCGATGGCGATAACGAGTGCCTCTTGTTGCTAACGATTTTTTATGTTTGTATGGGAAAATAACACGCATTCAACAATTGAAATAGCAACTATAGATGAAACCCAGTCTTATGATTTTTAGCTATATTATGGATAATGGATATATTATAACGACGCTGGCTAACTTGTCCCGTCGCGAGACTAGTCAGCCACAATAAAAGTAACTGACTAGGGACACAGGGACACTAGGGTACCTTCTAAATCTATTCCTTGTGTATAGATCGGAACAAAAATGTAGGTAGTCTGTCTAGTTTGTATCAAACTGTTGGATTTATGAACGAATCCATGAGTAGTGATCATGGGCGCCGGGAGGGGGGGGGGCAAGGGGGGGCGCTTGCCCCCCCCTGGATTTCAGGAAAAATAAATTTTAACTGGCGATATGCGTTTATTACATATAAATTAATGTATTCGTGAAACCGAAATTCAATTGAAAATTAATATTAATAATATTAATATATTTAATGATCTGATCGGGAGCGGAGTGTTGCTAGTTTGTTTGTTTTTTTTTGCTATTTCATCAAAGTTATGTTTGGTTTACCTAGTGTAGTGTAGACTTGTGTAGTGTAGGTGTAGGCCTTGAAATCAAATTACACTACACTTTACCCAGGATAACCAAACGTTTTTTCAGCTACACTCTACACTAGATTCGCTCACATCGAACTGTCAAACTAAAAAACATAATAAAACAACAAACAGTAGGCCTACTGTTGAAGGCACTAAATGAGTCAAAATGATAAAAAAATGTGTACTATCTGAACGATGAAAAGCTATTTGGAATATAAACTTCAATAGTGCTAATCCTAATTGAGGTTAGAGTACACTACGCATTTGCCCTCATCACAAAACATAGTGCCACATAAATAAAATACTTCGAATCAGTTTCTAATACGTAATTATAGACTATTAATTGATTTTAGGAGTTATATCGGATTGTCAATGAAAGAATGTGTCATTCATCATGTTTTAAGCTGTTTCTCTTCAAATGTTGCGCACGACACACGACCTCCTAGAGCTCGTGTAGAAATTCTACACTTTACACTACACGAAGTCAAACCAAACGGCTACACTTTACACTACACTTAATACGAAAACGCTTTTTAGACATTTTGAGCCTACACTAGTGTAAAGTGTAAGTTCGTGTAACAAACCAAACAAACCTAATTAGATGAAACTTAGCACGTCGTTTAGAGTTTAGTAAATAGACCCCCAGAACACGGTAGGCCTACAATAATTTATTCTTTATTTAAATAGAAATTTGTGTTTATGTTTGTAGGCTACTTAGTAATGCATTGAAATTTTGCATTTTCCTTTTTGGGTCTAGTCAATCACGCCCGTTTTCCATTTATTTTATGTTATGTGATATTATGTGTATGATTTATTGAAATTAATAATAATAATGTAACAAGATTATCGTTTCTATGATTTGTAGGCTAGTATATTATTAGTCGATGTAGACCTCTAAGAACGTGTTTATGTTTTATATTTTTATTCCACATTGCATTGCAGCTGGAGAGAACTTACAAGTTGCAGTTTATGTAAGAAAAGAAAATGTGATCAAAACAGTCACATTCATTATAATTTTATGCAATTGAAATACAGCCTTTATTTTTAAAACGTGTGTTTCATTTTCAACTCATAACCCATTTTAGTAACCGTATAAAAGTTGAGACACAATGTTTTTTTGTTTACTTTCTAGTAGCCTATCTACTGCACAAAAATTACATAATTTCGGTATCGTATCAGCCCACTACTTTTTTCTAAAACCCACCAAATGCATTCTAAAAACCTGATTTTCAAAAATTTCGCCTGCGGCGCTATTGTTGGGGCGCTCCGCCCCCCAAACCCCCCGTGCTTGCCCAACGACACTACAAATTGTGATTGTTGCCCCCCCCCTGCTAAAATTCCTGCCGGCGCCCATGGTAGTGATGACTAGGCTAACACTGATTTGATGTAGTTTATTTACTTATCTATTGCCAAAGAAAGTAGAACATTCCCCCCCTTTCCCTCATTATAATTATTTATACTGCAGGAAATTGGAAAAAGTAGAAGAAAATTGGTTGAACGAAACGGTTCAATCTTCGTCTGGAATTTTGACGACAGAATACTCCCAAATAGCCCCGCAGGGTGTTTTTTCAAAAATATTTAACCAAATTTGTTTTGCTAAAATAGGTTATGAAAATTTTTCATTCAAATACATTTATCCTGGTGTGAGGAGGGTCCGTGAACGAATAGAACACCTCAAATGGCCCCGCAGTGCGTTTTTTTCACCACTTTTAATCAGATTTTGGGTTGTTAATATAGGTTTTGGGTTATTAAAATAAGTTATGAATAAATTAAAATGAAACATTTACTCTGGTGCAAAATTTATAATTTTCCCTAACATCCAGGAGAGGGGGGGGGGGGGCTAGCCCCGTTTGCCGTTCCCCCTTTCCGACGCCCATGAAAGCAACGGAAATTTGCATTTGTAGGTTTTATATGGAATGCTATTGCCCGATTTGGATTGGATATGGATAGTCTCATATTTATGCAACTTGACTAATCGAGACGAAGGGAGGGACGTAAGGGATGACGCGGGGGACAAGGGGTGGCCAGGCCTGTGCTGGTCAGAACCAGCCACAAGCATATGGGGAGGGCAGGGTTTCCCCCACGTCGTGGTCGTCTCCGTCTGTGTCATCATCCGTCCGTGTTGTCTTTGTCGTCGCCGTCGGGGAGGTAGTCAAAGGGAAGGGGTTCCCCGACGACGACCCAGAGCTCGCCATTAGTTTCAGGGAGTGAAACTCCCCTATTCACGGGCCTAACCGCGAGAAGGTGTCGAGTTGGAATTTGAAGGCCCGAGCTTATTGAAGCGCAATTTGCAAAGAGGCTCGTGCTCGGTGAGATCAAAGAATCCACCTACATAACAATAACATCGTCCTTGCACAAGTTGCAGCATCTGTGGCCAAGATACTCTTACAACAACCGAAACGAGCAAAGAAATTAAGAAAGCAAAGCCTTCTCTAAAGCCGCTAATATGCATTTATATCGGCAATTACATATTTTAACAGAGGCAGAAGTACCTCAAGGGTATGACGAAAACGTCGTATACCTTAGTTACAGTTATAGAAATGAAGGATTCTCGAAGGAAACGTCATTACCATACTAGTTGTAGGTCTACTATAGTTATTGAAATAGAAATTAAAACTTTTTTTACCTGGTATGTCTGGAATATTAAATAATACTATTGATTTTATACCATTCACAACCACATCCTGGGTAAAAATAAATCAATCAAGGGTAAGACGGAAATTTTCTTCACACTTGAGCTTTTGTACATGCAGTACAATAAGTTGTGTTTGAGTGTATTAATGGATGTATATTCAGAACATTTGGCTAAATTCCTAATTCTGACTTGCCTCTTGATCATTATTATCATCGAGTATAGAACATTCCTCAATGTTATTATACTTGCTAAATACCCAGTGCAAATAAAACGTCAGGAAAACAGTGCTAGTCCGTTCTCCACTCTCCAGCTCGCTAGCCGAATCATTCTCAATATTGTCTCGACTCGGCATAGTGTCGTCCCAAGGTCGCGGGCCGGCGGCCGGCTGCGTCATTGCCTCACTCACACACAGCACAGCACACACACACACTCAGCACACAAGCGTCTGCGTTGCCATGGATACGAGACGACAAACAGCGCTATCTGCACGTTACTCAGGATAACCTAGTGCCTTGCCGGTCCACTCTTAAGTTGACAAATGACACAACCTGGTGATGACAGTGTGCAATTCCAATGCTCCTTGGATCAATTTATCAGAAAAATCTACTGACAGTGCATCTAGTACATTACATGTAGAACTTACACAAGCCCAAAGATTTTGATCCACAACTCAACCCCGATCCAGAACTAGTTCCCTTACCCTACGTATATCGTACACACATAACAAAAACTTGTAGAAATACAGCCAAACCTTACACACTCAAAAGGAATGAGATCTAAAAAAGGGCCAAGCTCATCTACCCTTCCACATAAACGTACAGTGTCCCATAACAGCATCCTCGAAAAGCTTGGCAAAATAGAATTTGCGATTATTAATTTAACGTAATAGTTTATCCAAGTTCTTTTTTTCTAATTAATTTAAACGTAATAACATGCAAATTCTATTTTGCCAAGCTTTTCGAGGATGCTGTTATGGGACACTGTACGTTTATGTGGAAGGGTAGATGAGCTTGGCCCTTTTTTAGATCTCATTCCTTTTGAGTGTGTAAGGTTTGGCTGTATTTCTACAAGTTTTTGTTATGTGTGTGATCTCATTACTTTTTCAAGTTCCATTACAAAATTATTTGCTAAAATATAATATTTTTATCAAAGTTGATTTTAATTCTATGGTATTAGCAGTAACAATATAGGATGTAAAATATCGAGACCCGGATTCATGTAGGCCTACATCCTGGGTATAGGTGGTATAACCATGGTATAACGACGGTATAAGGACTGGACCCCAATTCTTGAGTTCGTGGGAGATGAGTTGAAAACGCAATTTGAAAACGAAGTCGTTTTCGTTTTCGAAGGAATTGGTATTCTTGAACGGTATCGTGGAAAACGTCATGGGTTGTGAGTTGAAAGCATTCTTATTAATTAAACCCCTATAGTAGGCTAGATTAGCAGTCTCCTATACCTCCGCACAGGCGCGAGCGTGGCAAATTGAAGACTCAACCGGCCCATTTCAAGATGGCGATTTGGTGTTTTAATTTATGCTTTTTTAATGCAATAAAGTATTTTACTGGATTGTTTGATATGGTTTTAGCTTGTGCAGCATGGTATTAAACAAAAGAAACAATACGAAGTGATTGCATAAGGGAATTTAGTAATCATTTGGTGTTAAAGGCTAGTATGCTTACCTGTCAACCTGGCGGCAATCTTGAGAACTATTTGACCACAAATCGCTCCCATTTGATTAACATGTAAACTGTCATTTTAAGATGGCTTATAATTAGGGATGGGCAAATGCGTGTACTTTCCTAAACGTGCACACTCTTGGCTGTCAGCGCGTGTACACGTGTACACGTACACATTGTTATGTTTGCCACTTGCTAAAAAAAAAATTGATTTACAGTACGCGATCTATTTTATTGGTGTAGCGCCTATTCACGCGTCAGCTGGTAGCGCTCGAGTCTGGTAAGTACGTCTCTGCGCAGGTCCCGAGTTCCGTGTGATGATGCAAGACGCGACGCGTCAGTCCGACCTACACGGAGAGCTGTAGAGATAGCACTTTGTCTCACTATACGCCTTATGCGCAGTGCGCCTGCGCCGTGTCAGTTGGGAAGACAGAGCTATCAAGACAGGCTCGCTCCTCTCTCGTGAGGCAAGGCCGGCCCGCCCGGCCGGCGGCTGGCCGCACACAGCATAGGGACACGCACACACGTTTATTATTTTCGCAAAAACAGTAAACGTGTAATCGCATTAAAACGTGTACACGTTTACACGTGTACACTATCCCATCCCTACTTCTAATTGTACCGGAAGTGGACCACCGACTGCTGGTCTAGCCAATTATATAGGATGTCTATGGTTGAAAGAGTATCACGAAATCCAAACACTTTAAAAAGATTTGCGTATAGCAAAGAGCTCGAAAAAGTTCTATATTTATTCTAGATGGCAGTGCCTTCATAAACGCGGGCCAATCGAAAGACAAGTTGTATGAAATGATTTGATTGTTGCAATTATGTAAACAAACAGTTGAGCAAGTTCATATCAGAACTATGTTGTGCTGGCCTAGGGTTGGCTAGGCTTGTCAAACATGTAATGTAAGTAATAATTTTATCTAGTCCTATAGCCAAATGGAACTTTAGACCTACACTTTTGCATTATAAATAATTTTCCACATCTGGGCCTAGGCCAGGGACGGTTTCTGATTTGTTTTATGAGAGTATAATGACACCTTTTCTCGTTCCACACAAAGAAGAAAAATTTTAAATGTCCGCTATTTGTTTACGTATCGCACTTTCCCGCCTAACTCTGCTTATACCGTCAACAAGTGTCAAGTAACTATGGTTACTTGTTGATTGTATGCCAAGTGTTTAAGGCTTATTTTAAAACCTTTATTTGGAAGCCTTCCAACAAACTTTTTCAACTTTTTTTTTCAAAAGAGACTATATTTCTATTACCTTAATGTCCATGTAAAATATGAACATTGTAGTCCCACCCGTCTGGTCAGAATCGCGGGCCGACGTATTAGATGTTAGCAGTAGCAGTAGTAGGCAGTAGTAGGCAGTAGTAGGCAGTAGCTAACATCCTTAAAGTGATTTTGAGCATGTTTCAAGCCATTTTTTCACCAAGAAGGAATAATCGTACCCCAATAAAATTTGGCATGTGTTGTCAGGTACCTAAATCCCCTCGATTGTGATAGTTTTCAAGTTCACATCACGTTACATGACGGCTGGGTAACACCTCGAAATCACCCCAACTCTGCTTGGTGTATAAGGTGCTTGAGTGTGTAGCGCACCGCGGCTTGGCTGCGGCGCCCTAACGGGCACCTAGATATAGCCCTATCGTACATAATTATATATAATACATACGTATTATACTGGTTTTATACGAAACGTATTATACTCTGCCAACCCCGACTGTATGCCAAGCTCGAGCCAACTTTTTTTTACAATGTTAAATACCCATTTAAAAAACCGCTCGATCGTCAAATCCAGCTAATTTCACATAGGGCCTACAGAACGTACCGCTATTTGACCTTTAATTTTCATCCTAAAAATCTGCATTTTTGGGAGTCTGTTCACAAAGAATGAGCGCATGTCTCTATCAAAGCCGATTTTGAAATTTCAAATAAGTGTCTCTTACATAAAATTGGGAAATTACTATAAATTAACTGTTTGGTGTCATATTAAAGGCCGATGCACAATTGCCCGGTAACGAGAACGGGAACGACAACGATAACGGGAAGACGGTAACGTTAAGGTCTTCGATGCACAATAGCCCGTGAAGCGGACGGTAAAAAATAAAATGTGAGGTTGGTTAACATGCATTTTTTTTTATTAATTTGTTGCGCATATTTGGTACACCTGGTAATGTACATACTACATACACCACAGCCTTTCTGAAATACCTACCAGTTGATACATTTATTATACACTTTTAACAGGCCGTGGAACGGTGGACATCTTGATTCTGATTGGTTCCGGTAAGGTACTGGACGGGAACGTTACGAAAAGTTAAAGCTTGGTGATGTTCCCGTTGTCGTTGCCGGGATACGTGAACGACCGGCAACGGGAAGCTTTATTGTGCATCGTTTCGTAGGCCCTAAGTTAACGTGTGATTCAACTTTCTTCCCGTTATCGTTGCCGGGCAATTGTGCACCGGCCTTTACGGTCAGTTAACAAGAAAAGTGAGCAGTATTTGGAAAATGTGCGTTGATACCAACTATTTCACATTCTTACTTAATACTTTGATGCAAACCACGACCTGATAGGACAAATGACAAAGCTTTCAAGTGATCCTGAATTTACCTCTGCGTTCTGCGTCACAGCCTGGTTTTCTCGAGCTTAGCCAACAGTCTTAAGGCTATTGGTGGTAAAATTTTGTTTTGTTGTAACATCTTGTAACTTTGTAACTAGCTATTTAAGCTAATAAATAAAGGCATTACATTACATTACAGTAGGCCTAGCCTAGGAGGAACTTAGAAATTGTTATTGTATTGAGGGCCTAGGCCTAGGCCCTACCCTAGGCCTAGGCCCTATTGTAGGCCTAGGGCTAGCCCTATCTTCTCAGAAAAAGGAAAACCCCGCAAAACGGTCTCCTAGCTGGGGCTCCGTACTGTAGGCCTAGCCTAGGTATGGAGACGATTAGGCCTTCAGAAACAATTATTGGTCTTACCCTGATTGATTTATTAAAATTAATTAACCTTATTACGTTCTTCCACTACCAGAAATTAACTGTTAACACAGAGTAGTAGCAGAGGTTGGAGTGTGTTAGATGCGTTGTTTAACCTCAACACTAGCAAGAGTCAAGACTAGCAAACAAACAACGTTTTGTCACTTCCGGACCCGGTTCATACGGTTCATAGTTTCCACCGCCTTTTAAAGAGCGGCGGGCTAGACATGGGCGGGATCTAATGGCGTTTTCCATTGGCCGCACTCAGGTCGTAATACGAATTTTAAATACTAGTTTCTAGTTTATTTATTTATTTTTATTAATTTATTTCAAGCATACAACAAAAAACCCATAAGTCTCCATAGCAGACGGGTAATGTAATTGTCAACAGCGTACAATAAAAAATGAGTTAAGTAAACCCAAAACAAACATTCAACTATTTAAAATAAACATCATTAAAAACACAAACAAACATCCTCTTCTTCTGTCCTAGTACTAACTAGGGAAACGCCAAAGTCGTTGTTAGACGAGTGAGTGAGCCATGTGTTGAGTACCCGGTAACATTCCTTTTCTTCCCCTACCTTAGGCTCCCTAGCCTATCATAGGCTACAGTGGAGCATTATGGCCTAAACTATGACCTAAACTCAAATACCCTATTATTTATACGAATATTATAATCAAACTTAAATGCAAATGTTCCCGCGTACTCAACACATGACTCTCTCACTCGTCTGACAACGACTTTGGCGTTTCCCTAGTCGAGGTGGCTAAAGCGCCCTATAGCCGAAATGTGGGAGACGTGGGGTCAATGGTCGGGAAAGATTTGGTAATTGCGGGTTCTGGATTGTATGTTTAAATTATTTAACATGTTTTGAAATGCATATAACGCAGTGTAGTCCATCATCTGTGGCAATACTATGGAAAACATAGCCAGTACGAAATACGTGAAAATATTGCAAGGTTTACTCAATCTACGAGCGGAATTTGGGGGTACCTTGACGTCCTACATTCGATTAACCTTGGACACGGCATTTCACAGCCAGGTAAATAACAAACAAAAAATATTATTTCAAAATGAAAACCATTGTCGTTAAAATAATTCATATACCTTTCAACGTATTTTTCAGTTTTTTATTTCTTGCAGGTTTAAATCGCAACAGATTGTACTCATTTTGTTAGCAGTTCTCAGTTACCTGGTCAAGGATGTCTGTTTAAAATTTCAGCTCAGTCTATTTGGCCGTTCGGCCGTATGGGACTGGACAGACAGACATTTAACATTTAACATTTAACATTTAACATACAGAATTAATCACGACCAAGGACCGATCGAGTAGCGTTGTAGACTACGTTCGCTGCGCTCACTCGTCTAATGAACCAGTAAGAAAGAAAAAGAAAAAGAAAAAACATCAGAAAAGAAAATCAAAAAGAAAAAATCACTAAACTAGGAAAACGCTTAAGTCCCGCCGCGTTGTTGGATGAGCGTAATTGGTGCATTGAGCTGCCATGTGTTATGTGAATTTTCTGTTCTGTGAAAAAATCATTACTAAGTTGATGATTTTTTTTAAATAATTTAAAATAAATAAAAAATAAATCGTAAAATTTCGATTTCCATAAGAAATAATTATTCGATTGTGCTCAAATTTTACACGAATATATGAATTCATAAAATTAAGGTTCTGTGAAAAAATCATAACAATCGGATAAAGAATGTAGGTGTTATTTGTCAAAGAATTGTTTTAAAAAAGAAAAACCCCGTAAAATTGCGATTTTTATGAGAAATAATTATTTGATTGCGCTTAAATTTTCCACGAATATATAAATTCATAAAATAAAGGTTCTGTGAAAAAAATCATTACAATCGGACAAAGCGTGTAGGTATTATAAATCGAAGAAATTTTTTAAAAATCGAAAAAAAATAGTAAAATTGCGATTTTTATGGGAATTTTTTTTCGATTGTGCTCAAAAACGTGGCAGTTCTAAGTTCAGAGATTTCGAAGGTCTCAATAAAATTTCATCGCAATCGGAGTATCGGTTTAGCCGGAATCGTGCTAACAAACAGCCAAAAATACAAAAAAAAAAAAAGAAAAAAAAAAAACATTCCGGATTTTTTTCTCCAGTGTAGTGAAATGGAATCTTCGCTTCGCTCGCTACGCTCGCTACGCTCATCCAATAAAACTAACTAGGGAAACGCCAAAGTCGTTGTTACACGAGTGAGTGAGCCATGTGTTGAGTACCCGGTAACATTCCTTTTCTTCCCCCTTTTTTAGGCCTCCCTAGCCTATCATAGGCTACAGTGGAGCATTATTGCCTAAACTATGACTTAAACTTAAATACCCTATTATTTATACGAATATTATAATCAAACTTAAATGCAAATATTCCCGCGTACTCAACACATGACTCTCTCACTCGTCTAGTTTAGTTTAGTTTAGTTTTATTCGCCTGTTGATGGGTACATGGTACAGATATAGGCATTGTCATGTAATTAATACTAAGCTAGATGTAAGCTGATACAATAATAGAGTAATAAAATATTTACATAAAGAGATAGTATTAGATCTAAGTAAATAGTACAGATATATACATTGTCAAGTGATACTAAAATAGATGTAGCCTAATACAATGGTCGAATATTTGAATAGATAGATACATACAAAATACAAAATTACAAAACCAAACAAAATACAAAATTTTACAAATTTATACGAACCAGGGGAGGAACACTAGGTTTGACTGGGTGTATGGGCGAGATATTCCTGCAATGTATAGAAACTGTTTTCAACAAGTAAGTTTTCAGATTAAGCTTGAATAAGGTATCGGATGAGGAGGACAGCACTTTATCTGGGAGTTTGTTATAGAGGATGGATGACAGATAGTGAGGGCCTTTAGAAAATAGGGATAGATTGTGAGAGGGAAGATGAATAAGTTTGGAGGATCTAGTTAGTTGGCTATGTATCTGGGAGTTTTGTATAAATAGGGAGGGGTTTTGGCGAACAAAGGTTGAGGCTGTCTGTATTAGCAGCCCAGTGAGCGTTTGAGCTCCTACTTTTTTGAAGAGGTGGCGACACGTGTGCCGTCGGGAGACTCGCGTCAATATTCGTATTGCTTTCTTTTGGAGTGTAAAAATTCTTTTGGCGTGTGTGGAAGCGCCCCAAAAGAGGATGCCATACGCTAGGTGGGAGTGGATGTGGGCAAAGTAGACTATTTTAAGAATTTCTGGTGTAATACAATAATATATGACAATTGTCTGAGCATGTAACAGCCGCTAAGAATTTTGGAGGACACTTTGTCTATATGGGATGCCCAGTCTAGAGTTTCAGATAGAGTTAGGCCTAGGAGAGCGATAGAGTTAGAACGAGTGATATGTTTTGTGGTGTATTCAAAGTTCAAAACCCCCCGCTTACTTGCCTCGCCACATTTACAAGGCGGTGTAAAAAAGAGTATGGCGTCGCTTCCTTCTGACAATCTCATGCACAATATCATGTAGTAGATTTAGTACAACGTTTTATAATAAATGATGCTTAAAGCGTACCAGATAATCATGGCTATGCATTATTACGAGCCTTACCTACACCCACATACATACATAACAAAAAATGGCGACGAAGATACCTATGGATTTGGTAAGGTAGATTTACATTACAGTTTACAATGCCTGAAACTAGTCCGAGCGTTTCTCAACCACGTGGTAATGCAAGTGGGCTAGTTGCTTCGATCGGACCGTTAGGCCCGGGGAAGAGCCATGGGACGTTTACGTCGAAAGGATCGAAATTGCATTCGACGCCTTCGATGTGGCTGAAGCTAAGAAGAAGAATGTGTTTTTCTCTGTGCTTGGAAGCGAAACATTTGTGGTGCTACGCAACTTGGCTACACCAAGGACACTCACTGATCTGTCGTTCACAGAGGCAAAGGACCTGCTTACAAGTAGGTACAGCCCTAAGCCTAGCAAACGTACACAAAGGTTTAGATTTCGCAAGCGTCTACAGCTAGAGAACGAAACTATACTCGAGTACCTACAGGAGCTCAGAAGTCTCAGTAAGCATTGCGAGTTCACAGACCTAGATGAGAATCTGCTAGACCAACTCATTGCAGGAGTTCGGGACAAAATTTTGCAAACCAAGCTGCTGGCGGAGGGAGATGCCATTACCTTCCAGAGAGCAGTCGAGATTGCTACGGCAGCGGAGACGTCGCAGCGAGATGTCCAAGTCTTACGCGGAAATGCAGGGGCAGGTGGCCAAGTACACAAGGTCGTGGCTATCCAAGGTACATCGTACAAGGCAGGCAGAGGTAAGCCTAAGAATAATTTTGATTCTAGACCTAGGCCTACTACAGAGGCAAATTCTGCCAAAGGCATGTGCTATCGCTGTGGCAATGCAAACCACAAGGCCGATGCATGCAGTGCTAAGAACCTGACATGTCACAAATGTCAGAAGACAGGCCATATTTCTAAGGTATGCATGTCCAAGTCTGGGAAACAATACCAAGTTAGGGCCTACAGACCTCGGGTAACCAATCTGCTTACATCAGAGGTGGAAGACTCATATCTGTTCTGTCTCAAGGTGGAGAAAGATAGACATGAGGGCTCTTCAAGGTGGCTGTTGAGTTGAATGGAGTAGACTTAACAATGGAAGTGGACACAGGATCAAAACATTCAATCATTGGCATAGACGCGTTTAGACGTCTATGGCCTACCGATCCTCCGCCACTAGCGCCATCAAAGTTCAAACTGCGAACCTGGTCACAACAGGAGTTAGCAGTACTGGGAGTGGCAACGGTAACCGTGCAGTATGGGAAAAAATTATGCCAGTTACCACTATACGTGATGCAGACAGATGGCCTAGCCTACTCGGCAGAGACTGGTTTCACCACTTGGGGCTGGCTGTGACCAGCGTGAACCAGTTAGGTGTAAGTGATGGCAATCTTCCTAAAGAATTGCATGCTAGAAAACGTTTTTGCAGGCGGTTTAGGTTGTTACAAAGGGGAAACCGGTTCACGTGGAACTAGATTCCAAATTTTTGCTACACCTGTCTTTTTTCGCAAACATCGGAGCCCACCCTACGCATTGAAAGAGAAGTCTGACCAGGCCCTAGAACAAAATGCAACGTGACGGGTAGTCGAGACTATAGCACAAGGGGAATGGGGTACACCTGCTGTTTTTGTTGCCAAGCGCGACAACACTGTGCGAATTTGTGGTGATTATTCGGGGACAGTCAAACCCTGTGTTGAGGTTGATATTTATCCTTACCTACAAATAACAGAAGTGTTTACAGCACTCTCTGGAGGATGCTTTTCACACGGTTGGACCTCGATAGGGCTTACACCCAAGTACGAGTGGATGACGAGTCATCACGGGTACTTGCACTGAATACACAGCAAGGCCTACTACGAATGCTGCGTCTTCCCATTTGGGCTGGGCGTCCGCAACTAGCATACTTCCAGAGACTGATGGAAATCTTCTTAAAGGAACTAGAAGGTGTAGTAAATTTTCCTTGATGACTTACTCGTTTCAGGAAAGACAAAGGAGGAATGCTGGGCGAGAACGAAGAGCTGTGTTGGAAAGATTTGATACTGCTGGTTTACGTCTCAAACTGTCTAAATGCGAATTTATTTTGCCATCAGTAGAGTTTCTAGGGTTTTTTGATTGATAGCAAAGGAATCCACCCTACGGAGGATAAAGTACAGGCTATTCAAATCGGCACCCGCACCTACAAATCTGCAGCAGTTGGAGTCATTCCTGGGATTTCTTACATTATATCGAGCGCTTACATTCCGAATATGGCTACCAAACTTACGCCACTCTACGAGCTTACACGCAAAGGGCAGCAATGGACCTGGAGCCAGAAGCATGAGCAGTGTTTCAACGATGCCAAACAGCAAGTCACATCTGATCAGGTACTGGTTCATTACAGTTTGACTAAACCATTAGTAATGTCTTGTGATGCATCGCCGTACGGGGTTGGAGCGGTACTGTCACATTCCGAGCCAGATGGTTACGAACCTCCAATCGCCTTCAAGTCTCGTACGCTACAAACGGCAGAGAAAAATTATTCTCAGCTAGATAAGGAACTTTATCAATCATGTTGCGGTTAAAGAAATTCCAACCGTTTTATTTTATGGTCGAAAATTTGTCATATATTTACTGACATAAACCATTAGTAGGTCTGCTTCGGCCAGGGCGAGTGTTACCTGATGTATTATCCCCACGTATGATGCGTTGGGAAATTGACTTTAGGATGTTATCTGTATGATATCAAGTACCGTCCAGGTAAAGAGAATTCAAATGCAGACTTGTGCAGCCGATTACCGATCCCAGGACCGGATACACCAGAGTACCCGGAACCAGCAGATGTGTGGTTACTACAAGGACAGCCTGCAGAACTTCAATCTCGGCTGACCCATACGTCTGGAGACGAAGAAGGACATCATTCTTCTAAAGTTTTAGCTGGTGTGCTACATGGCTGGGAACCATCGAATTACCGGTTGAGTTCAACCCTACCTTCGGAATACAACGGGGTTATCGGTGGAAGGTGGGTGTCTTCTCTATGCCAACAGAGTAGTGATTCCCGAGAGGTCTACGAGTCGATGTTCTGAAAATGTTACATGCAGTCCATCAGGGAATCGTTGCGACAAAGGCAAAGGCCAGGAGTTATGTTTGGTGGCCAAACATGGACGAGCAATCGAAGAAATGATTGGCCAGTGTACATCTTGTGCTGCAAACAAGCGTGCACCCACAACATCGAACGTGATTCCATGGAGTGTCCCAGTCGACCAATGTCGCGTATACACATTGACTTTGCAGGGCCTACGGAAGGACATACATTCTTCATAGCTGTGGACGCTTACTCTAAGTGGCCAGTTGTGAAGAACACCCGGGGGTCACTTACGGCAAAGACAGCGATTGACGTTCTCCGAGACATGTTCACGGACTACGGGATTCCCGATGAGATCGTTTCAGATAATGCGGCAGCATTCAAAGGAGAGGAGTTTCAAGACTTTCTTTACAAAAACCAAATTAAACACATAACCTCAGCACCTTACTCGCCTGCATCTAACGGTTTGGCAGAACGTTATGTTCAGACGGTTAAACAACACTTACGAAAGTTCACGGCGGATAAGTGGCGTTTGGAGTTGGGAAACATTTTGTTAGCTCTGAGGACTACACCCAGTACCAGTACCGGGGTGACTCCGGCAGAAATGCTAATGGGCCGAAAAATCCACACAATGCTCGATAAATTACATCCCAACAACAAGACTTCTGTGGAGAGGGAGAGTGTGGCTGTTCAAGCTCAACAATCAGACTTTCCTAGCCGACAATTTGCAGAAGAGGACTCAGTGATGTACCGCAACTATGGTCCTGGACCAAAGTGGCTGCCTGGGAAAATATCGGAAGTACACGGGCCCAGGAACTTCACCGTCGAAGATGCCAGTGGAGCAGTACGACGCTACATCTAGACCAAGTTCTACGCAGAAGTTCGGTTGGTACCAGTGGTAGCAAGGGCGACTCTTCCCGAAGCTTCCCAAGTCCCGAATAGTGCTGTGATGCCACCAGATGCTGGCAACTCCAGTGCTGTTATACAAAATGATAATTCTGTACAAGAACGTTGTACAGATTCCCAGGAACTATTACGTTTAGGGTTCAGTCTCCTGTTGAGTTGACACCTTCAAAATCCCTAATTGGACTGAGTAACTCAAACTCAACTAGTCGTCACTCTTCAAGGGCTACAAAGCCACCATCCTATTTGAAGGATTATCATTGTTAGTTTTTGGATCATGATGCTTTGTTGATTCAATTATTAAATCTTTAAGTTTTAGGTTAATTTATTCCAGTTTTACAAGGTTGCATAGTATGTTCCTAAAAAAAACTGATTCCTGTATTACAATCTTAGTTAGTTACTGTTTTGGAATATTGTGCTACAAGTACCAAATCATTTCATTATTTTCATTTCATTATTGGTACCTAAGCTCACGTATGACTTTGCAATCTACTTTTATGCATGTAGGTATACTGTTGAGGGGGAGAATTGTGGTGTATTCAAAGTTCAAACCTCCCGCTTACTTGCCTCGCCACATTTACAAGGCGGTGTAAAAAAGAGTATGGCGTCGCTTCCTTCTGACAATCTCATGCACAATATCATGTAGTAGATTTAGTACAACGTTTTATAATAAATGATGCTTTAAAGCTTACCAGATAATCATGGCTATGCATTATTACGAGCCTTACCTACACCCACATACATACATAACATGTTTGTTCTGCAGTAGTATGCGGGGGCTCGATAGGGGTACATTTTGGGGAGTGTGGAAAGATAGTAAGTAGTTTTGGAGAGGGAGAGAGTGAGCTGATTGTCATTACAGTAAGTTGTGCCATTAACTGGGCTTGGCTGTTTAATAAGGAGGGGAGGGTTAGGGCTAAAGTTTTTGGGGCTGTTAGCAGTTCAGAAAAGTCATCAGCATACATAGTGATGGCACCCTCCTGCAAGTGTTCCGGTAAGTCATTAACATTTATAAGGAAGGCGAGGGGTCCCAAGATTGAGCCTTGTGGGACACCTTTGGTGATTGCGATGGGCTCAGAATAGACAGAATTAGAGGAGTGTTTAATGTATTCCTTATTTCGACTTTTGGGAACGACCAGACAGGTAGGAGGATATCCAATTCAAGGCGATTCCTCTTATACCAAGATTCTCCATTTTGCATAGCAGGACACGATGGTCGATAGAGTCGAAAGCCTTGCTGAGGTCATAAAAGATACCAACCGCAGTATCGCCCGAGTCGAGGGCGGAATAAAGACGCGATAGAAAATTAAAGATCGCCGTATTTGTGGACTTTTGTTTGAGAAAACCATGTTGGTGTGGAGAGATTAATCTATGGTAGTTGAGATGAGAAATGATGCGGTCATGCATAATATATTCGTAAATCTTTGAGAAAGAGGATAGAAGCGAGATTGGCCTATAGTTGTTAGGGTCGTTTTTTTTGCCTTTCTGCTTATAGATGGGGATTACTTTGAGATTTTAATTTGGAGGGAAAGATTCCTGAAGAGAGGAAACCCAACCTAACCTAACTAAACTTTACTTAACCTAACTTAACCTAACTTAACTTTACTTAACCTAACCTAACTTAACCTAACTTAACCAAACTTAACAGAACTTTAACTTTACTTAACTTTACTTAACTTTACTTAACTTTACTTAACTTTACTTAACTTTACTTAACTTTACTTAACTTTACTTAACTTTACTTAACCTAACTTAACCTAACTTAACCAAACTTAACAGAACTAAACCTAACTAAACTTAACTTAACCTAACTTAACCTAACTAACGTTATGTTGCGTTATGTGGTTATGTCGTTATGTGGCGTTATGTGGCGTTATGTTGCGTTATGTCGTTATGTGGCGTTATGTGGCGTTATGTTGCGTTATGTGGTTATGCGCGTTATGTGGCGTTATGTGGGGTTATGTTGCGTTTGTGCCGTTATGTGCGTTATGTGGCGTTATGTGGCGTTATGTGGCGTTATGTGGCGTTATGTGGTTATGTGGTTATGTGTTTGTGCGTTTGTGCGTATTTGGCGTTTGTTCGTTATGTGGTTATGTGTTATGCAGCGTTATGTTGCGTTATGTGGCGTTATGTGGCGTTTTGTTCGCGTTAGTGTTATGTCGTTATGTGGCGTTATTTTAACGTTATGGGGTAACGTGGCGTTATGTTGCGTTATTGGTTTGTTATGTGGGGTTATGTGGTTATGGCGGGGTTATGTGCGTTATGGCGTAGTTATTGGGTCGAGGGGTTTTGTTTGGCGTTATGTGGCGTTTGTGGGTTTTGTTGCG